>JBAKGM010003327.1:0-12554 GCA_037177215.1 Asparagus racemosus | reverse complement strand
TTCGTCGGGTGGTGCACTGCTCTGTGGTACGCGCAGTACTTCGGGTCATTGACCTTGCTGGCCTCCTCTCAATTCACGATCGGTGGTAGCTGGATCTTGTTGTTTTCCAGGAGATATGTGAAGATTCTAGGAACCTCGTCATCCTTGAAGAAGTACAGCTTGGGGAATCTGGAACCCGGAGGCTTCTGCTACTGCGGCCTCTGCTGCCATTGGGGCGACAACTATTGCGATGCCTGCTGTTGTGGCTCTTGCTGTGGTTGCAGCTGGAACATCTAGTTAGCAACCGCCATTCTCACCTGCTCCTTCCCCGTGCTGCGTGGGACGAAGTTATGTTTTGGAGCTTCCGCCGCCGGCCAGCCTCTTTCTGCCTTCTTCCTCTTGAGGAATCGTTCGGCTTGCTCCCCGCACACTTTTAGATCCTTCCATGTAGTGGAGGGTGTTGTTCCCATCGCTTCGAGCACATCCAATGATAGGTTGTTGTGGTAGGTCTAGAGAATGAATTCTTCAGTTATCAGGTCTCGGTAATTCATCGCTTGTTCTGGAACCGTTTGACGAAGGTATCCATAGTTTCCCTATCCTTTTGCTTCTCATCCAACAATGTCCCGATGGATATTTCGGTGTCGTCGTCGAAGAAGTTTGTGAGGAACATGGATTCCATGTCATCCCATCTAGTAACGCTCCTGGGTTTGAGACGGCGGTACCAATCGAAGGCAGCTCCTCGAAGGGTGCCAACGAATAACCGAACCATCAAGGGCTCGTTTTTAGAAATGACCCCCAAGTGAGACTTGAAGTAAATCAAATGTTGGGTGGGGGACCCTTTCCCGTTGAACAACATGAAGTTAATCAAGCTGAACTTCAACGGATATGGGATCGACTCCCACTCTCTTGGGTATGGACACGATATTTCGGTCTTCTTCACTTCTTGAGCAGAGATCAAGGTGTTGATCTTACTCTCGAGATCTTTTATCATCTTGTTCTCTGGAATGACGACATTGCCACTGACATTCTTGTGACTACCCCCCAGCATTTCATTCTTCAGGGGGATGTCCAGAGACATGGTCTTCTTCCCCGTCTGTGTCACTGTCAACTTGATTGACGTTGTTGCGACGACTAGTTTCACCCTGATAGTTTGTCAGTGCTTAGATTTGTTGGTCATGCATTTCTCGTATCTGTTGTATGGCCATCTCCATTTTGAAGTTAAAGTTCTCCTTCTGTTTGGTCATCGCTTCTTCGAGCATTTTGGCCACTTGTTCAACACTGATCATTAGGGCTTCACGGGGTTGTCCCTCGCTCGAAACTGTGTTGTCAAAAGCCATTGCAGAGCCAGCATCCGTCACTTCATCGTCTGACAGCAATCCTTTCATGATTTTGTCATAATTAGAACGTCGAATTGTGCCGGTGCACAACCGAGTTATCCAGTCAGATGGTCAGGGACTAGCACCAGTTCATGTCCCTCTGCCTGTCATGTTGTTGGTGACTCTCGGTAGTTCGTCGCTTCTCCTGCGAAAGCGTCTTGACCTGGGCTTCGGCAATCTAGCACCAAGTATGTCGAAGACCGACACCCTCTCTGGAGTTGCTTTGTTGTAGCTACACTCCTATAGCACGGCCTTGATCAACTTGGAGCAGAGGCATTGTGTAGGCTTCTCAGGTGAACTCCTCTTTCGGGATCTGCTGGTACCCCCGGCACGATAGTACAACTCATCGACATGAATGCTGGATCAACCCATCGTGTGATGCCACGACTTCTTGGGTACAACGTTGTCATCGTCAGACGAAGACGTCTCCTTCCGAGTATGGACTGCTTTGTCAAAGCTACCAAAAGTGACTCACCTTGACATTCGCTGGTGGGGGCTTGAAGTCTCGGCAGACTCTTAGACTTCAATTCTCAGTCTGGTATGTGGCACTGCAGGGGTCTTGTTGCCATTGTTGAGGTGGGTGCGACCTCCTGTATCAAGAGTGACCCGTGATTTCCTCAATGGACCCAGGCATTCCTTGATCAGAATTTTGCCTCGATCATCTTGTAACGGGCTGAGGCGCTCCGCAATTGTTGGCTTGCTAGTTGAAGCAGGAACTAGCTTAGTTGGAAGCTTAGATGTGGACGCCGTAGGTGGCCTTGGCACCGGGGGAACTTGAGTTAGAGCATCGGTGGACTTTGGCTTTGGCGCCATGCAAGCTAGAGTTGGGGTGCCGGCGGACTTCGGCCTCAACACTAGGGCAACTGGTGTTGGGGCGCCGGTGGCCTTTTGCGTTGACACTGGGGCAGCTGGAGTTGGAACGCCGGTTTTTGACCTCCAGACTCGGCGGATTGTCAGTGGCTTCGTAGCCACTTTCTCCTTTTTCAATTTGCGAGCTTCTTGCATTAAAGCTCGTGCCTGCGCAAGGAGTGCGTGGTGCTTCTGGATGCGTTCCTGAAGCGTTGAACGGTTTCACTTGACTTGGACCTATTCATTTGTCGACGGCTTGGCGGGGCTGCTAATCATCTGAGGCTGAAGCCTCTAAGTCAACTTGGATCTTAGATCCCCCTTATAGCGGATCCCATCTGTTGATTGCATCGCCTTGGTGAATCGACGCGCTGCACTTTGGCGCCGTCGCTACTGTGCTCTCTTGGAAAGTGCGGGCGTACCATCGGCGATCATCTCAGGTGTCGAGAGAACTTGGACTACGGGTGCCGAGGGAGAGATACCGCTACCTGCAACTTTGGCGGCAACGGGTTTAGAATCGTCCTCCTGGGACTCAACATCTAAGGCCCACCTTGTCTTCCTTGTAGCGAAGACCCTTCTAGACTTGCGGGGAGAGGCGGATCTGGATGAGGAGGAGAGATACTCCTCGAACTTCTATTGGTCAAACTCATATTTGACCTCCTCCTCGACCGAGATCTGAATTTGCGGTTGCGACACGACGATCTCTAATCTGAGACCGTTGGCTCCCACTGTGGTCGCCAGCTTGTTCGTAGGGAAAGTTGGTGTGATTGCCATTGATTGTGAATCCGTTACAGCTCTTGACTTTTACAATGAAATTCAAATAAAAATCACCTTTTTATAATGCTTACAACAAAAATCAACAAAGATTACAACTTTTTAACCCTTGATGAACAAACACGGGATCCGTTTTTTAGATCCTTACTTGCGTGGGATCTTGGCCTGTGCTGGGGACTCTTTTATCTGTTTGTGGATTACCACGTGATCAGATCTAGGTGCTAGATCTACAGATCTATCGTGATTATTTCACGGAGAAAATAATTGCTGACAGGGATCAACTCACGAAGGAGATGATCGCCAGAGTGGGTGAAATTGACAAAGCGAAGTCATGCACAAACCCTGAGATTAAGACGAGGCTTAATCTAGAGGGTGGATTGATAGATCTGACCTGGACCCGCCTTGATTCTAGTCTGGATTTGCTGTGAATCTCCTCATCATTGCGTAGATCTGAGTTGTGACGCGTTCTTCGCTTGCACGAGATCTAGATCTGATTTTTCTTCTTTACGAATGCTCAGATTTGTGCGAAGGGCTCTCAGAAATCTCAGGCTCAGACAAAAAATTCTAACCTAGAACAATGAGACCCCCTCTCTATTTATAGGAGAGAGGGGGGGTTTGTTGGCTGAAGACACTTGGTGTCTCGGCCAATTGGCCGAGACACCAAGTGGTGTCTTGTGGTGTCTCAGCCTTGGTCGAGGCACTGTTCAGGTTCCCGAATCTTCTAATTTCATTCAATTACGTCGAGTTTGAGTCTGGTTGATTGTCTTGTTGATTCTAGAGCTCAATCGATTCAATTCTGCCGCCGTTTAGGTCCGGTTAATTGCAACGTCGATCGGTTCGGTTCCGTCGACGTTCGAGTCTGGTTGATTCTGTCTGATCGACGTGCGAGTCTGGTCGATCCTGTCTCGTAAATACTTGCTGATCTGAAGCTTCGCCGTTAGATTTATTTGATGGTTCGTTGCTTTACTAGCTTGCACGCCTTGCCGATCCGCTTCATGCGTTCGTTGACTCGCTTTATGCGTTTGCGGCGCAGTCGCGTTGTCAGCGGTTCTTTGTCGAGTCGTCAGATGGGTCGTCAATTGGCAATCCATCGTTACGAGTCACGTTCGGGAACCTATAAGCAATTTGTGACGCGTACAGTACGCTCCGACACCCATACAAATAGAGAACTGGATAAACATATAAGGTAAGTAACCCTAACCTAGAGAATTCCTCTCTCAGATAATATCTTTACTTTCTCTCTTTTCTCAAAGAACCCATACTGACTTGATCGTTGGAGGGACCACCGGAGATCCCAATCTGCCCTTTTTCACAGGTTCCCCTCTGGAGCGGGAGAGACTACCGATGAATAGAACCACCAGGTATTTGGAGAGGAAGCGGACCCCACTCTCCTAAACCCTAATCCAATAAGGATTAGTGACTGTGTGATCCTAGCATCAACAGTTTGGCGTCCATCGTAGGGCCTCCTTCCCTCTTCTAGCGACCATGTCTAGTGCTGATTATCTTACCAAGGTAGGAAACCTACCAATGGGCTACGTTTCCCAAGCCTAACTCTAAGAATGCATAGAGAAGATCACACAAGCAGTGCAAGCACAGCCGATGAGCTCTTCAGCCTTTTCCCTGCTCCAGTAGCGCAGCAAGCTACCTCAGTTGTGCCTCAGCTGTCTGCCAGCCACCATTCCACCACCGACAGGGCCCGTCCTCCCCCATGTAGCACGTGCCTCTGCTAGAGACTCCCTATGTCATCAAGCCCAGAAGGGACCACCCGGAGCTCCCATCCTAGCTGCTGCAAGCACAGCTAGCTCCTTGCGGGAACCCTGCTCGCCAACTTCAAATCTGAGAGGCGATAGCTGAGAGCCCTAGCCTGAGCCACCACCGATCGGATTCAGCAGCAGAAGCTTCAAGGCTCCCTAGTGCAGGGTGCACGAGGATGACCCCCTCGACCCTTGAGTAGGTGAGCGACTGCAACCAGGCTTATAAGCTTATTGCTGAAGCCATCAAGGGAAACACCCCTTTCACCGACTCAATCATGAAAGCGCCTGTCAAGAAGTTTAAAATGCCGACCATAGATAGATACAAAGGTGAGGGAGACCCGACAGAGCATGTCCAAAATTACTTTGATACCATGAGCATGCTGCAAGCACCAGAGGCGACCATGTGTCGCTGCTTCCCCGTCATATTGACGAGGAGCACCAAGCTGTGGTGGAACGCTTTGGAGAAGAAGTCTATTGGGAGTTTCGAGGAGCTCAACTAAAAGTTCATTCACCACTTTCTAGCCGACTCCAAGCCCAAGCTGCCTCCCCATGTGCTCATACACACTAAGCAAGAGTCGGGCGAGGATCTCAATGCTTATTTCAAGAGATTTCAAGTGAAGAGGCTAGAACTTGAAGACCCAGGGAGCCGAGTCACCATGGCAGTCCTGGTAGCTGGCTTGCAGTCTGGTGACCTATCCAAGGCTCTTGCCAGGAAACCAGCGAGGAATTATGAACACTTGATGGGCAAGGCCCACGGCTACATGAACATGGAGGATGCTGAGGCTTACAAAGTCGCGACAGCTACAGCCGAGTCCAGTCAGGGTGCAGTTCGCACACCAGTGGCTAGCCCCTACGCTATGATGACTCCACCTGTGTCAGTTCTGTCAACTCCACTCATAGTCCTAACTATGGCGCCAGCCGCGCCGTCGTCTATCAAGTCGGCCCACAATCTCCTTAGGCATGAAGAGCCGAGGAATGTCTCGAGGAACCCCCTCGCTAGGAATAATAATCACAATGATCAATTAGACAGAAGAGGCAATAGGAGGGTGATGGCTCCCCCACCAATTTTCACGGTCCTTAGCACATCTCTCTCTAGGACTCTTGACAAGGCACAGGAGGTAGGGCTCCTTACTACGCCTCCCCCACAGATGCGGTCGGATCCCCACAAGAGGGACATGCGGCTATCTGCTGATACCACAAGGACCATGGCCATGATACTAGTGACTGTCATGTCCTCCAGCAAGACATTGAAGGCCTCAACTAGAGAGGATTTTTGAAGAACTTAGTCGTGTAAAAAGGCAGGAGGGAACCCCCTCTCAGGAGGGATGAGCGGAGGCCCCGCTCCCAATCGCCTCAGCCCCAACCAGAGCCTAGTCGTCAGGATGCCGGGCTAAGCAACCGGGGGGTTATTCTTACCATCAGCGGTGGCCCTGCCTTTGGTGAGGAATCTAACAACGTTCGCAAGAGATATGCTAAGCACCCCTTGCGAGTTGAAAGCTGCAACAAGAAGCCTCAGACGAGTACGCCTATTTCGTTAAGTGAAGATGACTTGGAAGGTGCCGAGACACTACATAGTGACCCCATCGTCATCACGACCAATATTGATGGCTTCGAGATGAAGAGAATCTTGGTGGATATGGGGAGTTCCGTCGACATCCTATTTCTAGACGCATTCAACCGCATGGGCCTTGATAGGTCCAAGTTCTTCCCTCCAAAGGCCCCCTCATCGGTTTCACTGGCATTCATAACTGACAGAGGGATTAATCACACTCCCCCTGACCATCGCCATCACCCCTGCCAGTCGACAGTCGATGTCCAATTTGTAGTGATGGACATTAAGTCGACCCACAATATCATACTAGGCCGAACCGCCCTCCATCTCTTGCGAGCTATCCTCTCCATTTATCACCAGATGGTCAAGTTCCCGACACCCGAAGGAGTGGGCGTTGTCAAGAGTGACCAACATGAAGCCCGAGCATGTTATGTGCTCTCAACCAAGGGAAAGCGGGTAGCCCAGGCCATGTCGATTGAGAAGATGAGTCTCCAGCTCAAAAAGAAAATAGAACGAGAGAGGATGACTCCCATTGAAGGCTTACATGAAGTCCCAATTAACAATGGAGGCGAGCGGACGCTCAAGATAGGTTCAAACCTCACAGGACCTTTGCGGGAAACATTGATTTCCTTCCTCCTGGTGAACCTTGATGTGTTCGCCTGGGGCCCGGAGGATATGCCAGGCATTCCTTCCGATGTCATCTAACATGAGCACTCCGTCGACAGACACAGCAAGCCAGTTCGACAAAAGAAGAGACACCAAGGACCGGAGCGGCAGAAAGCAGCAGTAGCGAAAGTCGAACGACTCATGAACGCTGGTTTCATCTGCGAGGTGCAATACCCAGAATGGCTATCTAATGTGGTCCTAGCGAAGAAGGCTGACAACAGATAGAGGATGTGTGTAGATTACACCGACCTTAACAAGGCCTACCCGAAAGATAGTTATCTGCCATTGTGCATAGACCAGTTGGTGGACAAGAGTGTGGGTCATGAGTTGCTAAGCTTCATGGATGCCTTCACAGGCTACAACCAGATCCTCGGGGTGGAGCATGACCAAGAAAAGACGTCTTTTGTCACCGACCAAGGGACTTATTGCTACAAAGTTATGCCTTTCAGTCTCAAGAATGCATGCGCGACATATCAGAGACTGGTCAACAAAATCTTCCACCCCCAAATCGGGCGCAACGTGGAGGCGTATATAGGCAACATCCTGGTGAAGTTGAAAGTGGCCTCAGCGCACGTAGCCAACCTCAGTGAGATGTTCTCTACCCTAAGACATTATCGCATGAAGCAGAATCTAGCTAAATGCGCCTTTGGAGTACAGTCAGGGAAATTACTTGGGTTCATGATCACCCAGCGAGGCATTGAGATCAACTCTGAGAAGATAGCTGCCATCAAGCGACTACCAAAGCCGCGCACCATGAAGGACATCCAGAAGCTTAATGGCAAGATGGCCACCTTAGGGTGCTTTCTCTCCAAGTCGGTCATACTGAGGGGAGTGAAGGACCCCAAGAAGAAGATGGAATGGATGAAGGAGTGCTGCAACGCGTTCAGAGAACTCAAAATGTACTTGAGCACTAAGCCGCTATTAAGTCAACCCACTGAGGGAGAGACCCTGTATCTCTACTTGGCCATCTCCCCTGAGGCCGTTAGCTCTGTCCTAGTTCGAGAGGAAGACAACATTCAAAGGCTAGTATATTATGTTAGCCAGATCCTTAGGGCGGGGGAGCTGAACTATCCCTTGATTGAGGAAGCATCCTACGCTCTCATCACAACTGCCCGTAGGCTCCATCCTTACTTTCAAGCGCATTCCATTGTTGTGAGCACCCACCTACCCTTGAAGAAGGTTCTGGGAAGTCTGACCATGTCGGGAAGGATGGTGGCGTGGTCGATCGAGCTTGGTGAATACGATGTGCAATTTGAGCCCCAGGCGACTATCAAGGCGCAAGCTCTTGCGGATTTTCTCATAGAATCCACCTCGCTCGAAGACGAGCGGTTGGAACTGATGCTTTTTGACTGGCCGGCACCTGTGATGGAGCGAGACACAAAGGCGATGACTCACGCTACGGGTTTCCCCCTGAGTACGACTCACTAGAGTTTGCCTCTTGGTGGCTACTAAAGGTGGGCGGGTCGTCGAATGAGACCGGCAGTGGGGCTGGCGTGATTCTACGCAGCTCGGATGGAGTAGTTACGAAGCATTCTATTGCCTTCAATATTCTAGCCTCGAATAATGAGGCTGAATATGAAGCACTCATTGCCAGTCTCTGACCCGCTCTTGTAGTCAAGGTTGAGGACTTATACATATTAGCCGACTCCCAACTTTTAGTTCATCAAGTCAACGGTAGATATGTAGCCAAGGACGAGAGGATGGCCTAGTACTTGGAGGTGGCCAAGAAGTTGCTAACCCAGCTAGCCAATTTCAAGGTCACTCAAGTTCCTCATGCCCACAATGCCTGGACAAACGCTCTGTCAAAACTAGTGTTGACCAGCCCTGTGGGTAGCTCAGGGCCTGTCTACACTAACACACTCCCCTACCCCAGCATTGCAAAAATCCTAACTGATGTCATGCAGACCGGTGAGACGCCAGAGCCTTGCTGGATGGACCCCATCATCCAATTATTGGCAAGCGGAGCCACACCACTAGATGTTGTCGAGGCCAGAAGCTTGTAAAGAAATGCTTGCCGCTACCTTGTCATTGACGGTCAACTCTATCGATTGTCCTACCCCAAAAACAGTGTGGGGCCATACCTCAGATGTCTACGGCCTAATAAAGCCAGCTATGTCCTGAAGGAAATTCATGAAGGTGCCTGCGAAAATCACCTAAGGGCTAGAACACTCGCCCAGAAAGTCATTCAGCAGGGATATTATTGGCCTACCATAATAGCCGACTCGTGGAAGCTCATCTCAACTTGTAAGAAGTGCCAGTTCTTCTCACAGGTTCCGCGAGCTACCACCACCGAGCTAACTCCTATGTTGAGCCCCATTCCTTGAGCCTAGTGGAAGTTGGATATACTAGGGCCCCTTCCCCTCGCTTCCGGGCAGCAAAAATTTCTTATTATCACCATCGACTACTTCATCAAGTGGATCGAGGCGGAACCCTTAGCGAAGAGAGGGGAGGCTAACATAACCAGCTTCGTTTGGAAGTCCATCATTGTCAGTTCGGAGTTCCTTGATCATTCATTACAGATAACGGCACCCAGTTCAGCAGTAAAGGGTTCTAAGACTTTTGCGAGGAATGGGCAATCTGACTCAATTCACCTCAGTCGCGCATCCCAAATGCAACAGGTTGCCTAAAGCTGCTAACAAATGCATCCTCTAAGCCTTGAAAAAGAAAGTCGACAAAGCAGTTAGAAACTAGGTCGAAGAGCTGTCTAGCATCCTATGGTCCTACCGCACAACTCACAAGAACTCCACCAGCGAAAGCCCCTTCAGATTGGCTTACGGAGCCGAGGCAGTGACCCCTGTGGAAGTCGGCATGCCTACCATTCATCTACAGCACTTTGACAAAGACTCCAACTCTGTGAGGCTCCACACAGAGCTAGATCTTATAAACGAAGTTCGAGACAGGGTGATGCACAACCAGATTATCAACCAACAACGAGTCCCCAGGTACTACAACAGTAGGGTTCGACCAAGTAGATTTCATGTCGGTGATCTCATTCTGAGGAAGGCTGCCTTTGACAAGGACACTAAATGTGGCAAGCTAGCACCCAATTGGGAAGGGCCATACATCTTCCTCGAGGAGATACAACCTGGCACCTACCGACTAAGGAGCCCAGATGGGAGAATCCTACAGTATCCCTGGAATATTGAACACCTCAAGAGTTTTTTAATAATCATGTATTACAAATCTTGTTTATAATCCTTTATTGTGAATAAATTTTGCAGCTAATTATTATGCTCAATTTGTTTTAGACTATGACAGAAACATCAGAGCAATTGTGATCAATTCACTAAAGCAATTCATCCTCATCGCCCAAAACAAGTCATGACACCCTGCTCTCTTGACGAAGTTGTTGTAATTCCCTTACTGAGTTGAGTCCAGACGACCCTTCTTGCTAGGCCGAGTCAAGGAACCATTGTCGTCACGTTGAGTCAAGGAACCCTTCTCGTCACATCGAGTCAAGGAACCCTTCTCGTCACATCGAGTTAAGGAACCCTTCTCGCCCAGACAAGACAGGCGACCCAACTCACTCAACCAAGTGAATACGCTCCACTCATCAAGACAAGCCGGGCTGTCTCCCTTCGTCACATCGAGTCAAGGAACTCTTCTCGCCCAGACAAGATAGGCAACCATAACTCACTCAGCCAAGTGAATACGCTCCACTCATCAAGACGAGCCAGGCTATCTCCCCTCAGCCGGTCGAGTCAAGGCACCTAACCTATGGGTTGTCACTTGCTAAGTCGCCGTCCACCGAGGCTAACTCCTAAGACCTAGGTGCTCTATAAGTGCTAGGCACCCAACCGACAGGTTGTCAGTTACCAAGTCGCCACCCACTAAGGCCAACTCCGAAGACCTAGGCGCTCTTTAAGCCCTAAGCACCTAACCTATGGGTTGTCACCTGCTAAGTTACCGCCCACTGAGGCCGACTCCTGAGACCTAGGTGCTCTATAAGTCCTAGGCACCCAACTTACGGGTTGTCACCTGCTAAGTCGCCGCCCACTGAGGCTGACTCCTAAGACCTAGGCGCTTTATAAGTCCTAAGCACCCAACCTACGTGTTGTCACCTACCAAGTCGCCGCCCACCGAGGCCGACTCCTAAGACCTAGGTGCTCTATAAGTCCTAGGCACCCAACCTACGGGTTGTCATACACCAAGTCGCCGCCCACCAAGGCTAATTCCTAAGACCTAGGCATTCTACAAGTCCTAGGCACCTTACAAGTCCTAGTCACCCAACCTATGTGTGGTCACTGACCAAAAGGACGCAAAGGCCACCTATGCTCCAGACACCTAAGTCAAGAGCCGTCATTACCTGTCGGGTTTTGGCCAACACGACTCCAAGCACACACCTAATACTAACGTTCAATTGAGCAGTCACAAGCCTAGCCAAATATGAATATTGTTTATTTGCTCGAGACGGAATTGCTGGTTATCCCTCGGAGTGTGACCATGTTGCATTCTACATACTCGCCTTTCAGTTACGTATCAAAATCATGTCAAGAACTAAATATCAATCAGATGCAAAAATGCAACAGGGATAGATAAAATCTGAATGCTTGACAGAGAGAAATGCTAAGTAAACAAAATTCTATTCAAAAGCCAAAATCAACTTACAAAGGTCACAAAAAAAGAAGAAGAAAAAGAGTTTTCTAATTATTAAACAAGTATACACACATAAGATGGCTGAGAGATGGGGGTCGGCCCAATGACACCCTAGTTGGGGCCGTCACCTGCGTTGCCATCACCGCCATCATCATCATCCTCTTCGTCATCGCGTTCGTCATCGCTCAGCTGGATCTCGCCCCCTCGGGCCTCGAGATCTTAGAGGATGTTGAGGTAGCTCTGCACCCGAGGAGGGTAGGCAAGAGAAGAAGAAGGCAGAGCCAAAGAAGGGAGTTGGGCCTTCAGGAAGTCGCAGCCTGCTTTAACACCCAGCAACAACTCGACCTTTCCCACAGGGCCGTGTCGATAGCCCTCGATGACCTCCCTCTTCCCCTCCTTGGACGTCACGTACCTAAGTCGAGTTTCAATAGAGTGGGCATCGGTGAGGGCCGCCTGATGAGCTGCCCTCATCTTATCTAGCTCCACCCTCTTACTTTTTAGAGCACGCTGGTCTGAGGGGGCATTCGCTTGCGCCGTAAGCCTCGCCAGCTTCTCAGCCTCGACCTCTTCCTTCAAGAACTCGACGCATCTCTCTAGCTTGGCTGCCTCCTGCTGAGAGCTCCTAACAACCACCCCAAGCTTAGCTGTCTCCTCCTTCAGCTTTGCTATGGTTGCCGACTGCTTCGACTTATGAGCCTCCAGGTTAGCCATGGTAGACTGTTTCGTCTCCACCTCACGGTGCCACTTAGCATCGAGCTTGCCCTTCTCGACCTCAAGAGCCTTGATACTTCTCTCGGCATCCTCTTGGGCCTTCTTCTCCTGAGCTGCCTCCACCATGAGTTGGCCATAGGCCTCCATCACGTGGTCGAACGGGTTGACAAGCTCCTCTCCTATCAATGCCCCCGGATGCTGTAGCTCTAGAGTGCCAAACGTAGTTGTTGGGAAATAATTACTTACCTCCTAAGTTGCAAGTATACAACTACAAGTTATAGTATAAAAGTTATCGATCCC
>JBAKGM010003240.1:0-12560 GCA_037177215.1 Asparagus racemosus | reverse complement strand
TTTTTAGGGTTTGGTGGTGAAAACTTGTAACTCTAACTTGTATTCTCTCTTTCTATTAGTAAAATTTCCTCCTCCTTACCCTGTGGACGTAGGCAACTTGCTGAACCACTTAAATCTCGTGTCTTTACTGCTTTATTGTGTTCTTGCCTTATTTGTTTACTTATTTGTGGTGGTTTCTCGGATATACGCTACCGGCGTGCGCCCAACATAAGTTATATGATCACTGAGTGTAAACTCACCCTAATATTTTTAATCTTTTTCAGATGAGTATTAGACAACTTTATCTATAGCATGGAGTTTCGGACATTAGAAGGGTTTTCTAGATAATGCTTTGATGCTTATAGTTATCTTAGACTTGTTGATATGCTTATGTAATAAGAGCTTTTGACTTATTAGAGTGAACTTGTTATAATATAGTTTTCGCTCTGGGACTTCTATATGTTAATAAAGTTTCTTTTGTTGAAAGTTTTAATTGTGATATGGGAGTGGACAGTAGACTTAGCATGCATTTTTCGCATATGTTGCCGTTGTCATGCATCTCAAATAAACTGCGTATTTTTGGGGCGTGACACTTTCTAATAAAAAATAATTCCTAATAGACTCACACTTTCCTAATGCTAAGATAATTTTAATAAACATCTACTTTGACTCAAATCTCTCTCTTTTAATAGACTCCTACTTTGACTCAAATCTCTCTCCTACTTTGACTCAAATCGCTCTCTTAACCAAACTTTATAATCATGACACCCTATCTCTGGTACTCCTGCATATTGTAGACTCGGAATCATATCAAAGTGTTTAGGATTTGCAAAGTGCACTTGATGAACAAAACCAATTTGGGTTTTCTTGTAAATTTAGGATTTTTTTGGAACTAGACTCAATCTTTAATATTTTCAAACAGCCGAGTCCCTAAATTATCACTAGGTCCTCCACTTCTTATAAAATTTTCTAGATTAATCTCTTCAAACTTCAATCAAGAATAGTTGTAGCTTGATTTTATCTAATAGCAATTCAATAACTTGATGAAAATGAGAATGTTACAATGGTCTTGTGGATATACACTAAAAGATAGGATAAGGAACGCGTGCATTCTTAGTAAATTAGAGATTGTTCTATTGAGGATAAAATAAGCGAGAATAGAATAATATGTTTTGATCATGTACAACGGAGACCTTCTAGTGCGCTAGTTAGAAAAAGTGATAATATCGTAGTTAATGGGACAAAAAGATCTAGAGGTAGACTAAAAAAAAAACTTAATTAGGATCAATTAAGAATGATATGATAGCGGTTAATTTAATGGAGGAGGTGGCCTATAATAGAATATAATAAAGAATAGGATTCATGTAACCAACCCTAAACATTTGAGATAAAGCTTTGTTGTTGTTGTTGTAATAACTTGATGGACTAGTTTCAAGGATGGCATATGCAATTCAACTTTCCATTCCACTGCACGTATTCTCTCAAAGCGAGTAAGGCTTCATGTAGATCTTTTTTAATTTTCTAAAAACGAAAAAACTGGATCCTTCCCAAACATAGAAAAGAAAATTTCAAAAATGAGAGTAAGTATGAACCCTTTCCTTTTACATTTATAATAACTTGTTTTGACGTCTCCAAATGAAATTATTGCTATGTACACCTTTGAGCTTCTAGCATTCGTGTCAATCTGGAGAACAAGTAAATACTCTCTTTAGATGCGTAAATTCATGAAAATTAACTCCTTAATTAGAACTACAACATAGTGAAGAAAATCTCTTAAAAACATCACATCATATGTTGCTTACAAAGAGAAGTCAATTTAACTTCAACCAATATGCAGCCGTGACGTGTACTCCATTTTTATCTTCTGCATCCTCGGAACCACATTAATCATCGATATTCTTTCCCTTGGTGAGTAATTTGTACATAGTAAACCCAGTTCGATGATGGATAATACACACTGATGCATGGCTATTTTGTCTTCAGATTGAGATTCAGTAAGAGAATCACCTTTGAAGAGATTATCGTCTACAATATCAAATAGTGAGTTGGGATATGCTTTAGAAATGCACTCCCTGAAACTTGATTCTCCATCAAATATGACATCGGTTGGCTTTCTTCCGGTAAACATTTCCATCAACAAAATGCCAAAACTGTAGACATCACCCATTCTTGAAACTTTGCCGGTAGATCCATACTCTGTTACAAGAACTATAGTCAGTTTATCAATTGTCAAATAAACATAAAATGATAGAACTATTGTGTACTGCAAACTAATGCGGATTATCGGATCACATAATCTCATTTTCAGCTTTTTTTATGAACCTTCTGCAGCTGAGAGAGAGAGAGAGAGAGAGAGAGAGAGAGAGAGAGAGAGAGAGAAGTAACGTCTTTAGTTCTAACAGAAGTCACAGAAATGAAAACAGTTGATCATGTAGAAGGCTAAGGATAAAACTTCAAGTTTCAGTTTCAAATTATTATAATAAGGTTAGTTCTAAGGAGATATGTCAGCATTTTCCGAGTTTTAAAGTAGTCAAACAAATTGCACTAATTCGTCCATGCTATAACAACTATGGTAACAAACATTGTAGAAAGTCAAAAGCAGATGGAAAACTAAGAATATGAAACATGTTAAGTAGCTAATTTTGGATCATGCAACTATTAGTGACATTCAAAATTATTCTAAGTTAGAAAATGGGGAAACTAGAAGAGTAGTAAAACTAGCAAGCTGGATCGTCATTGAATTAAATTTAGTTGGAATAGTCTACTTACCTGGAGCGGTATAACCTACAGTGCCCAGTGTGCTTGCTGTCGCGCTGCTATTACCAGGCAATAATTTAGCAATGCCGAAGTCACTGACATGCGCTACCATTTCTTCATTCAACAAAATGTTGCTCGGCTTGAGATCACAATGCAGTATCACTTGAGGATGGTGATGGTGGAGATACTCGAGTGCTGAAGACACATCCACCATTATGTTCAATCTTTGTAGTAGGTTCAAGTAGCCGTTCTCAGAGTAGAGCCACTGCTCGAGATTTCCATTTGCCATGAACTGAAGAATTAGAGCTTTAAAGTCCAAACTGGAACATACGCTTATGATTTTGATCAAATTTCTGTGACGAACTCTAGACAAAGCTTCACATTCCGCATCGAAACTCTTTGATGCCCCTTCAACTTCCATGTCTAAGACTTTCACTGCAACAATCAAGCCATCATCGAGGCATCCTCTGAACACTGAACCAAAGCTTCCTCTTCCCAATAAATTTGTTTCGTTAAATTTGTTGGTTGCACGAGCTAGATCATGATAGGAAATCACTCTATGTTCACCTACAAATTGAAAATCTGTACCAGCCAAGTTCCTTCCCTTCCTCCTTTGATGAATTATAAATATGAGAAACAGGCAACTTGAAGCAACAAAAAGAGAAATAGCAGGGAGGACATATTGCAGTAGATGTATTTTCCTTCTTGAATGTGAATGAACAATTTTTGCAGAGCAAGGCGGAAATTTGAGTAGAGGTGCACCGCATAATGCTGTGTTCCCCTCCAAAGACGGTATTGTGACATTTAAAAACACTCTACCTTGAGGAATTTGTCCAACAAGTTTGTTAAATGAGAGATCAAGAATATCGAGGTAACGTAAATTTCCTATGGATTCGGGTATGTCTCCCGATAGCAAATTGTTGGACAAGTTTAAATACTCGATGTTGATCAATCCTCCAAATGATAGAGGAATCTGACCAGTGAAAGTGTTTTTGGAAAGATTAAGATATCTAAGCATTTGAAGCTTCCCTAGCGAACTAGTGATGTTACCTGAAAACTTGTTTTCAGAGAGATCCAACGTGTCCAACGTGTTCAAGTTGCTTACCTCTAGAGGAATTGAACCATGGAGAGCATTTCGTGAGAGGTTTAATTGTATGAGGCTTCTTAAGCTCCACAAGCTCTGAGGAACCTTTGATGATAATGAGTTACCATACAATGATAAGAATTGTAGACCGGTTAAATTGCTCAGTGAACCAGGTATAGATCCTGACAGTTTGTTCCCGCTCAAGTCCAGATAACTCAGGCTTGTCAGCATGCCAAGCTGAATTGGGATGGACCCGTTGATTTGGTTATTGGCTAGAGACAACCGTTGAAGGCTCTGAAGCTCGGAAAGTGATGGTGGTATTGCTCCTTTAATCTCATTGTCTTCTAAATCTAACAGCAGAAGACCACTCAAATTGCCTAAAGCTGGATGGATGTTACCTTTGAAATGGTTCCCCTTTGCTCCGAAATACTCAAGGCTTGTTGAAAGATTCCCAACAGAATCCACAAGAGATGTGATGAATTCTAGGCCACCACTCAGTTGGTTGAACTCAATGTTTACGTACGTAAGCATAGACTTCCCCAGTATGGGAGGCACCGATCCAGTGAAACAGTTATCACCCAATTCAAAATGGTTCATCATGGAAGCATTAAAGAGATGTGCAGGTATCGAACCAATCAGATTGTTCACACCTAGTAGAAGCTCTTGCAGGCTTGACAGGTTTCCCAGCTCCTTGGGAATTTCCCCTTCCAAGTTGTTTTCCGAGATTGCGAGTCTCTGTAGATTTGGGAGATAGCCCAATGCGTCAGGAATTTTTCCTGCCAAGTGGTTAAAAGAGATTTCGAGTTTCTCAAGGGTTGTGAGATTGCCAAGAGAAGATGGGATCACTCCACTGAGGAAGTTATTACTGAGATACAGCAATCGGAGTTGTTGCAGGAAACTGATATCAACTGGCATAGGTCCACTGAGATTATTGCTTAGCAAAGAAAGAGACTCGAGGTTCAAGAAGTGAGAAAACCCAGGTGGGATTCTACCAGTTAGCTGATTGACCCCTATTGAAATAACTTTGAGGGGAGGTCGAATACCACCAGCGATGCTTTGATTGTATATAATTGGAAGACAACCCGATAGTTCATTTGCAGACAGATATATTCCGACGAGAGAAGACATGTTGAAAAGGTTTGGAGGAATGGAGCTTGAGAGATAGTTTCTTTCAAGGAGGAGAGTGCGGAGTCGAGGGAGGCGGGTGAGGCTGACAGGGATAGGGCCACTGAGTTTGGCATTACCAAGAGCAAGATAAGATAGGAAGGAGAGGTTACCGATGTAAGGTGAGATTGTTCCTCGGAGAGTGATACTGTAAAGGTTAAGGGCTGTAACTCTTTGCTGGTGTCTTTGGCTGCAGGCGACTCCAATCCAATTGCAAAATGAAGTGTTGGTAGTCCAGTTTGAGGACAGAACGCCCAGTGGATCGGCGACATTAGCTTTGAAGGCCAATAGAGATTCGAGGTCGGTGATATTATTGTGAGGGCTTGATTTTGCTAAGTAAGGATAAGCAGGAATGGTTGAGAGAAACGCGAGGAAGAGAAAGGGAGAAAGATCCATGGACAGGTAATACTGAAGAATAACTAAAGATGTTTCCACAGACTCTAATCCTTTAAATAAGCTAAATATGATGCATATATACATGAACACGATGATTTGAGTGATGAGCGACGACTTGACTCAATTATGTTCTTGTTTCTTCTAAAAATAATAAAAATGCGTGGACGGAGGGTGACACACAAGAGTCTAGCGCTCTCAATCCGGCAAAGGCCGGCTATACGCATTGCATCAATTAGTCTACATTATTACGGTTGAGTCGAAGAAAAAATTTCTATTCGAGAGTATTATGATGGATATTTATTGTATCAGTAGGCCGGCTTGAGACGCGATCGACCGACCGGCAGTGATTTTTCTTTATTTCTTCTAACCAGCTGTCATCAAATTTGCAAGAAAAGCTAGCAGCGTCCTTACAAACGCTAAAAACACAGTAAACTCATGAACCATGCACGTATGCAGTCAGTCAAGAAATATCCCAAGGTTCATTTATTAGCAATAACTAGAGGGTCCTATGGTATTAATCTAAAATAAAGCAGGTTTTATCCATAAAAAACGCAAAATTAATTGGAGAGCTGTGTTGCATTGCGAAGAACAAGACGAGACTGGAAGGAGAGAGGTTACCAATAAAAGGGGATAGAGTTGGGATAAGAAGAAGAGAAATGTGAGTGTCATCAAAAATGGAACATAAACAAGACGTGAAACATGATGCGTATGCATCAACAAGTCTATAATTGAGCCGAGGAAAAAATTGGTTTAACCAGTTGCCAAAGCTTCTTCTAACAACCTGTCATCAAAAATAAGGCGAAGAAAAGATACCAATGCTCTAGCGGTACTCCAGTGGGCCATTAATCATGCCATTTATAGACAACATGAATATATCCTACTTTAATTAGCAGTAAGCAGACGGTCCTGAATTATTAATCTAGAGTTGGTTGGTTCCATTAAAAACAAAATTGGATTCCTGTGAATTTTTTACAGGATCAAAGGTAAGTGAGCAGGGCTGAAGGAAAGCCTCAGAAGTCATAAAATAAATGGAAAAGTACTCTCTTTTATTTGCGTATGTTTGTGAAAAATCTTCAATCCAAAAATAATAATGAGCGGGATCTATAATTTCATCCTCTTATAAGAAGGAGAATCATCAGCATATTCAAATAAATAGAAGCTTGTAGAAGATCAAGAGAAGAATACAAACATTTTCATATTGAACTTCAGCCATATAAACATAACAGCATAGTGAATCTAAAAGAGAATATTTACAAGATTAATACCTGTCAGACTAGTGAGGCATGAACATGCTCTTGGATTCACTAGAAAATTTACCATGCCCAATTAAGCCAAGTTGCTCCTCTTAAAAAGTGAAATCAGAGCCTTATCTTTGCAGCAGATCCAAGTAGTAGTTCTCAGAGTACAGCCATTTCTCAAGACTTCCCTTTGGCATGAACAGGAGAATTAGAGCCTTAAACTCCAAATCGGAACATATGCTAATGATTTTAATCAAATTCCTATGTCGAAGTCTACACAAAGTTTCACATTCTGCTTCGAAACTCTTTGATGCCCCTTCAACTTCCATGTTTAAGAGCTTCACGGTTACAATCAAGCCATCGTCGAGGCATCCTCTGAACACGGAACCAAAGCTTCCTCTTCCCAGTAAGTTTGCTTCGTTAAACTTGTTGGTTGCACAAGCTGGATCATGATAGGAAACCACTCTATGTTCAGGTACAGAAACCACTCTATGTTCACGTACAGATTGAAAATGTGTAGCAACCAAGTTCCTAGTCTTCCTCCTTCAATGAACTACAACTATGAGAAATGAAAAAATTGAAGCAACTATTAGAGCAATAATAGGGATATATTGCAGAGATATAGTTTCCTTCTTGAATGAGCACGAACAATTCCTGCAGAGCAAGGTGGAAGATTGAGAAGAGGTGCGCCACATAGTGCTGTATTTCCCTCCAAAGACGGTACAGTGACATTTGAAAACACTCTACCTTGAGAAATGTGTCCTACAAGCATGTTGAATGAGAGATCAAGAGCATCAAGTAGCGTAAATTTGCTACGGCGTCTGGTATGTCACCTGATAGCAAATTTTTCGACAAGTTCAATTCTCAATGCTGATCAATCCACCAAATAATTGAGGTATCCGACCTGTGAAAGAGTTTTTTTTTGAAAGATTAAGACATCTAAGCATCTGAAGGTTCCCTAGATGTTGGGCGCACGACGGAAGCGTATATCCGAGAAAACCCCGACAAACAAGTAAACAAACTAGGCAAGAACACAATAAAGCAGTAAAGACACGAGATTTACGTGGTTCGGCAAGTTGCCTACGTCCACGGGGCAAGAAGGAGGAAATTTTACTAACCGAGAGAGAGAATACACTTTAGAGTTACAAGTTTTCACCACCAAACCCTAAAAACTAACTCTCAAATCTCTCACAAGATCTCCTCTCCAAAGATGCACAAAAGCCTCTCAAAGAGTTCTCAAAACCGAGTTCAATCATGCCCTAAAAGGGTATTTATAAACTCTAAACGAACCGGGTTTAAAACCGAAACCCAAACAGACTCGTAATAGGAAACTGCCCAGATTAGTCGACTAATGCTATAGAGTAGTCGACTACTAAGGTGAACACCGCTTTCTGTCAATTACAGTGTAGTCGACTACTCCTGTGCATTAGTCGACTACTAAGCCCCAGCCAGAAAACTGCCTTTCTGTCGCTCGCAATGTAGTCGACTACTAAGACCCTGTAGTCGACTACTCTGCACAGAAATTGTCTGTGCATGTTCCGTTCCGTGTTCTGTGCATATTCCGTGCATGTTCTTCAGTACTAGAAGGAGGCTAAATACTAATTAAGTAACTCTTTCCTTGTGGAGCACTTTATGCAACCCCTAAACCTTGCCTTAGACACAAACGGATTTAAGAAAACTTAAATTGGTTCTTTTAAGAATTTCTTATTTCTTAATGAGCTCGAGTCCTGAGGGATCAATGTCTAATGAGTTTTAGAATGCTTGGGTGTGTGTAGTGAGGAATTAGTGATTTGCGGACTAAGGAAAAGGTGATGAAATCCCTCACCTTATCTTGATCTAGGGGTTTTGCTCTTAGAGTATTTTCAAGTGAGTACTTAAATCAAAATGCTCAACTCACTTTGGTGAATTCCTACTCATTATATACATTGCAAATCCTAATAATTAAAAGCAACTACAAGAGGATGCAAAAAGAAAAAAAATATTTTTTAATTAGGATCAACAAATAAACAAATATGAGAAAGAGAGCTCTTGTTAGATTTATTATCTTGTTTAATAGTTATTCATGTGAAGAGTGGATTTTATAGTGGTCAACAAAAGAATTTTTTTTATTAGTTCCCAATTATCTCTCATGTGAAAAGCCTAACTAGAGGGTTGAATTGAAAATACTAGAAAGAGAACTTACCTTTGCAAGGGGGTGGCCTCCTCCTGAAGCAAATCTTCACTCTAATATTTATCTTTGAAGTTATTCCTTCACAATGAAACACAAAAATCAAAGAACCAAAAAATCTAATTATAAGCACCTTCTCTAGCAACAACGCCAAAACTTGATAGAGATACAAATATGCAAAGTTACAAGAGCACAATTATCAAGTGTAGTATTTAAGATATCGATTCACGGGGAAGGAGAGTATTAGAAAGATAGTTCTAAATGGGTACTTAAGTTTTGTAGAAAACTAATAAAAAGGATGTAGTATTTTTGGTAGAGGTTTGTCATGAAAATAAAAGCTAAAATAAGAGGGAAGAATGAGAGACAGAAAAAGAATAAATTAAAAAGAAATAAAATAACAACATAAAAAATAAACCAAAAAAAAAAAAATCAAAACAAGAAAGGATGAAAAAGTGGAGGAAATAAAGAGTGGAGAATAGGAATCTAGGACAAAATCCATTACTTACTTTCAATTTGTGTTTAAGGATTATTATCTTTTTATTCTCATGTTGCTTTAGAATTCCTAAGTATAGACTATCAAGTTACTCAAAACAAGTATAACCTATCAAAATCACATCCAAGCAATATTATCACTCATGAAAAGTTATAAATAACTAGATAATAATCCTAGAAAATAAATAAGCATAACCTATCAAACCACTCAAGGAAGACATAAACTATCAAACTCTTTTATTTACTAATTAGTTCTCTAATTAATTATCCTAACATGATCATTTTTAAGCACAAAGAGCGCAAATCAAAAACACAAAAGGAAATAAAACTAGTTTTATCTCATCCTAGACTTTCTACAAGAATTAGCTAACTAGTTTCATCTCATCCTAGATTTTCTATAAGAATAAGCTACGCATGTTGCAAAATATAAACAAGAAACTATAATCTATACTAGAAAGCATACAAGAACTAAAAAGTAAATCTAAAACTACAAAGCAACAAAAGAAAAAAAATAGAAAATCAAACCATAAAATATGAAGAAAATAAATCTACACTACAAAGCATGAACTAAATCTATATTAAAAAGTAATAAATCTGATCCACCACACATGAAATTAAAAATAAAAAATAAAATCTTAAAATATGCAATTTTAAAATAAAAAATAAAAGTAAAAAAAAAATGAAAACTTACATTCAAGAGGCCGACTCCTTATGAAGCAATCTTCATCTTCATCATCAAAAGAGAAGAATAAAGAAAATTGGAAAAGAGGAAAATTTTTTACTTATTGCAAATTAAAGTTTATAATTTTTGAAAGTCTTTCTTCATTAACAATGGCTCTTCTCTCTAGATAGAGTTTTTTTTACAAAATATTTTACACCCAAACCCCTCACTCCACCCCTCTATTTATAACCTACAGCCTTCAATCAAAGCCCTTAGATTAGCTAGGGTTTTGGGAGAATAAAAATCAACCATTGATCAAATTATGTTACATTCTAATCAATACACCCATCGATGGGTTCATCAATGTGCTCATCGATGAGCTCATCGATTAGTTTGTAATAGAATTGTAACAAACTATGTTGACTCTGCCTTCTTTAGGGTTTTGGACTTCTTGTATGCTTCAATAAAGTCTTAAAAAATGAAGAGAATTGGTCTATTTGAGCTTTAACTCGTTAAATCTTTATTTTCCTATAAATTAAGATAAAACACATAATTAGCAGATACTTTTATTAAAAATGAAATAGATAACAAATGTATAAAAGTGTAATAAAATGTGATGATCATTGCCACATAATTGATCAAATCTAGAATGGTTCCAAAGGAAACTGAGGACATGTTGGTGCTCATCACCAACTGCGGGAAATATACGAAGCCAAACATGATAGTGAATAGAGTGCTTGATGCAGCGACTTGATCATGCAGCGACTTGCTTCTTTGGTGCCATTGAAACCTTTTACGAAGAAAGATAATATATCTCAACAAGAAATTATAGAAAATTAAATAGCAAGTCTCTTTTGATTATTCATTGTCAAAGATGGAAGGAGAAGCCATGATGGAAGGAATAGCAATGTCCCACCAGGCATGTCAAAATTTGTAGTGACAAAATTGTCACTCTTAACTTGGATGTGGATAATAGCATCTAACAATGATAGATAATTTAGATCCATAAATTCACCCTCAGAATGAGGTTTTATATTAAAGGGGTCCACGACTTCCAATAGATTTCAGAGTTTGTTGTTAATTGCCCTCCTCAAGGAGGCATCTTCGATGAAGAGTAAACAAATTTCTAAAATGAACTCGTAACTGAAATATGGAGATTTTATTAAAATAATATAATATTACCTGGCTTAACCAAGGGCATACCCTAGTATACAATTTGAAAAAGAAACTTAAACTATGGTTTCGACTCGGAGATATAGAGATGGATGTTGATATTGATGGAGGTTGATTTGATTTAGGGTTTAACTTTTGATTTGGAGTCCAGTTTAGTGAAATGGAGTTTGACTTGATTTGGATTTGGATTTTTTAAGTTTAAATGACGCTTAGTTCAAATCTAATTTGAATTTTAGCTAAACATCTCAGTCATTAGATTTAGATTTGCTTTGGATTTTAGTTCCATGACATCTTGGTCATTTAACGTAGATTTTAGTTTGACTACGTTTTGATCATTTGACTTGGATTTAATTTAGATTTTAGTTTAATGACTTCTAGATCATTTGATTTAAACTTGGATTTAAATTTAAATTTGAATTTGGATTTTAGTTTAACGACATCTCGATCATTTAGGTTTAACGATATCTTGGTCATTTGTGCTGAACTTGGAGTTGAATTTGGATTTTTTTTAGTTTAACAACATCTCAGTCATTAGACTTGGATTGGATTTTTGATCAATTTGAGTTTGGGTGAGCTTATATTTAAGTTTACGGACTTTGCAGTCCAATTTGATTTGGGTTTTTGCAAATTTTATGATTAGAACTTAATAATTTCTGCATACTTATGCATATCAGGCACTCTAGGGTGGTCAGTAATTTTATTGGATTTGTAGTTATTTATAAATTTTACCCATTTCACTATTCTTTTTGTAATTTTAACATGTTTCAGGCTCCTTTGGTAATTTTTGCAGGAACTTAAGGTTGTTTACAATGTTAAGGATTTATGAAAGGCTGAACTGCAATTTTCCAAGCTTTGTGCTAAACTGTAATGTTCACGATTTCAAGAGTGTAAACTGCAAATTTTAGAAGTTTGAGGATTAAATTGTGAATTTTCAGAAGTTTGGGATTGATTTGTAATTTTTCAGATTTAGGGACTGATTTCTAATTTTTAGGATGTAGGGGCTGCTTTATAATTCTGAGAATTTGAGTGGCTGAATTGCAAATTTCAAGGTTTGATAGGACTGGTTTGAGAGTTTTCACATTTGAGGGGCTGATTTTTAATAAATCAGTTTTGATTTTGTCCTGGTTTGAAATTTGAGGTTCTGGGGATGCAAGTTTTTGGTCTTCTTAGGATTTTTTTAGGATGTATGCAATTTTAGAAAATTGAAGGGTGTGTGTGTGTGTGTATATATATATGAGAGAGAGTAATGGGTGTGCCCGGTAATTGGTGCTTAGTAGTGAAGTGGCTTATTCTCATTCATTTATTTGGGGGGGCCCACATTCACATTGGTGCACATGAGTTGGATAATTGAACGAGTTGATGAGAAATGACAACTTCACTATCAAGTACCAAAGTTGATGTTTGGTACCAAGCATACCCATTATTCTCTATATATATATGTGTGAGTGT
>JBAKGM010003229.1:0-12561 GCA_037177215.1 Asparagus racemosus | reverse complement strand
TATGAGTTCAGGTTGGTCTACATGGCCTGTTCTACTAATGCCTTATAATTTGCCACCTTGGCTTTGTATGAAACAACTGTATATGCTCCTTTCATTGCTGATACCAGGAAAACATGCACCGAGAAATGATATAGATATCTTTTTAGGGCCACTAATTGTTGAGTTAAAACAACTCTGGACGGAGGGGGTCATGACATACAATGCTTATGCAAAGAAGTCGTTCTGACTCAGTGCTATTGTGCTATGCACAATTAATGATTTTCTAGCCTACGCTAATCTATCCGGTTGGTCTACGAAGGGGACATATGCTTGTCCAGTTTGTGGTCCGGAATTCAAAGGTCTTCATTTGCAATACAGTCGAAAGTTTTGCTATTGGTTTAATAGGAGATGGTTGGATTAGAAGCACATATACAGAGAAAAAAGATGGAGCAAGTTCTTTGATGGGACTGTTGAGAAGAGGGATGCTCTTTGTACATTAACTGGAGATCAGATTGTGCATTTGCTTGGGAACTTACCAAAAGTCAGGTTTGGAAAAAAATGTTATTCAAAAGAGGATTTACTCGGAGTAAGAAACTTGCATCCATTCAAAAGGGTAGTGAAATGAAAGAGATTAGCACAAGGGGTGAATGATGAGAATGAAGCAGTAAAGTTGCTAGCAGGTTAGACAAAATTTAGTATTTTCTTTCAACTACCTTACTGGAAAGAGATTAAAATAAGACACAACTTGGAGGTCATGCACATGGAAAAAAATATATCTAATAATCTTGTGTCGACATTATTGCAAGATAATAATAAATCAAAGGATGATCTGCGAGCTCGACAGGATCTAATTGCAATGAACATCAGAGAAGAACTACAAACGAAGAAAATTACTGGACATGATAAGTATGAGTTGCCTGCGTCTCGTATTACAATGTCAATGGCAGAGATGCAAATATTTTGTCAAGTCCTTAAATCAATGAAGTTGCCAGCTGGTTTTTTTGCAAACATTTCAAACAATGTCCAAGTGTAAGAGAGGAAGCTATCAGGACTTAAAACTCATGATTATCATGTCCTTCTTCATCAATTACTCCCGGTGGCGCTTCGCAACACGACGCATGATAAAATGATAAAAAAGCAGTGAAAGTTATAATTGATGTCTGTGGATTTTTCAGAAAATTATGCTCTAAAGTTATAGATGTTCGTGACTTTGAGATACTTGGAAAAAGTATTTCAGAAATACTCTACAAAATGGAGATGCTTTTTCCTCCATCATTTTTTACAGTCATGGTCCATCTTACACAACATCTTGCAGATGAGGCTACAGTAGCAAGGCATGTCCATTATTGTTGGATGTATCCAATAGAGAGGTTAGTCTTTAGAAGTAATGAATTTTTATTAGTTGTTATTTACATCTTTACCTAATAATTTGTCATTCACGTCTTTTAGATATTTGGGTTTGATGAAACGCCAAGTGTATAATAAAGCTCGTCCAGAGGGTTCAATTGCTGAAAATTATGTGGCTAGCAAATGTCTATTATTTGCTGGTCGTTATACGAGGGGCGTACAGACTGGACTTCAAATACCTGCTGATATTAAGGATAACACAACTCTTTACCCTCGTAGGCTAAATAAAGAGTATTCTAACTTCTTGATAGATCAAGCTCATGCATATGTATTAAACAGTTTCCCCTTAATTTCCAACGAGCTGCACGGTATCCATGTGGCCTTGTTTGATAAAATATCAAAAGGAGAGAGTGAAATTTAAAACTTGAGGGACTTTCGTTATCCCCACAAATCGTAGGATGATTTTATGCAATTTCCCCTTAATTTTCTGTTAGTTAATTGTTTAATTGAAAATGTTTTTTCAGACTCACTAGTAGGAGAATAGATATAGAAAATCATGGTATGATCACATCTCGACAACAATTGTGTGAAACAATAATTTTTCATATGGAAATAGACAAGCTACATTGTTCCTCAACTGAATTTTCTTCCTTTTTTTTTAATGTACCTTTTCAAGTTCTTAATTGTGAATCTCCCGCACGAACACAGCAAGAAGGGATTAATATCTTCTCCATGAGGGTTTTGAGGCCAGAATATTGACATTAAAACCTGCTTGGGTTCACAAGAGTTCTCAAGGGTTTTTGCCTAGACAAAATTAATGTTATTTAGTGTTAAGAATGTTACGAGCTTTTAAGTTTTTAACTAACTCTCATCTTGATATACATGTCAAGTTTTCTATTATCTATCTGGTAACAATCAGAGAAATTCATGGGAAAAGAGAGAAATAGGTGTGTATGGGCAAAAGAGAGAAATTTGAACGCGGAAAAAGCCACTTAAGGATAGATTATACCAAATAAAGAAATTATAGCTTTTTTAATCCATAACAAAGTGAATATGTCTAGCATGTTTCATAAAAAAAACTAAGTTGCTGTCAATTCTCATTTCGTACATCATAGATTATACCAAATATCATCATATCCTTTCTGCCACGAAATTAATTGAGAAAATAAACTAGAAAATAAATCAATTTTAAGCCCAATATTGTGTAAATCGATGACAACAATAAAAAATGAAAAAAAAAAAAAATAGAGGAACAAGCACAAAGACAAAGAAATTTAATGAAGTTCAATAATCAATATGATTTCCTGTGTTATTGGAGTACAACCATGTCAAGATTTTATTACCAACCATAAAAAAGTTACAACCAATCTCTCAACATAATCTCTCCTCCTTGCGGTCTCTATTTTTCCTTTTATACGTCATGATCATAATAGGTGCCTGAAGATAAACATTTATAGCATAGAATTCCTCTCTACAGGGCCAAAAATATAAAAATACCCTCATCATACATACAATGAATTTAATATTATTCCGGGGGTTTGTCCCCGAACTATTAAGGTTATTCATATATGAGTGTATAATTAATTTCATTTTGGACAATATAAGAAAGAGTGATGAATTTAAATAGGAGTTATATGACTTATATCAAGAAGCTTAAGCATTTGGATTAAAATTGGTTCCTAGCCTCTATTTAATGCCTGTTAACTCTTAATTTGTCTCGATTACTCCCGAATAACTAATTATCGAAGCCATGGTTTTTACCTGAACAAGTTGTAGTTAAGTCATATGGCGGAAAATCCACATATATGATCTACGAATGGTGATAGCCATGTGGCCAGTTCATGGTTACAAATAAAAGGGGAGATGTTAAGATTATTCATATGTGAATATAATCCTACAATAGATAGGATAATAAAGAGTGATGAATTGAAATTGGTTGTCATGCTCCAGAGACAGGTAGTGACCTAATAGGTAGAATATTCATAGAGTCAAAAAGAGAATACTCTATAAATACCGTGTAACCTATTTTATTGTATACACACTGTTAGAACTTTGTTTGGAGAGAACATTGTTTGTGTAATATATCTTGTTTGATCAATAACAAACTCTCATTTGGTACTAATAAGTTTGTGAGATGATATATTTTAGGAATAAACAGGTACGAAAAAATTTTCGGCTCAAAATGATGCAAACATCAACACGAACAGTTAATTTCAGCCATTAACCATTGATGGTCATGAGGCAACATCGATGGTCCATTGGTCATCGATGGACGATAGTCAACAATCTGTATTTTTCAGATATGAGAAATCAAACTATCGATAGACTATAGTCAACCATTGATGATCGCTTCAACCATCGATGAACTATAGTAAATAATCTGTGAATTTTAGAAACTAGAATTTGAACAATCAATGGACTACAGGGAACTATCGATGATTGACATCAACCATCGATGATCGCTTTTAACCATCAATAGTTTAGACGTGTTTTGGCAGATTTTAAAATTCAATCTCAGCTGTTTGATCACAGATTTGATCTCCTATTTCAACACTGATTAGAAGATTTCTTTTCAATGCAATCAAGGTCTATTTAAGGAGGGACTGGAGAAGGGATTAATAATAAGAAAAAGAGAGGATATTTGCACAAATTTGTGAGATCAAATTCTAGGGCTTGAGAGATATTGTGAGTTAGAATTTGATTCCCTAAGCCTCGTTCAACTTCTTCTCATCGCGCTCAATATCGAGAGATCGTTTCAATGAGGAGGAGTGTCATTTGCATTCAACCTCAACATCAGTTTTTCTCAGATTATCGTCAACATCGATTTGAAGAAGGATTTGTTTTTAAAATCTGTAAGATCTTTTTAATTGTGCTTTAACTATTTTAGGGTTGGTTTTGTATTTCAAATTTGAGAGTTTGACGGCGTATTCAAGCTGGGATAATTGAGGGTTGGCATGCTCAAGCCAGGGTAATTGGGTATCTCGACTGTTTTTGGGTAGATTCCAGAGTCCTGTTTATAAAACCTACTGAGTCGAGTTGTGATTTAGGGATAACTTCGGTCATAGTGAAGAAGGCCTTTTGCGAGAAGGAAGAGTGGTTGTAGGATTTTGATCTGAACAACTATAAAAATCTCGTATATTCCTGTGTTGGTTGCTCTTAGTTTATCATTTTTATTTTCTGCTGCATATTCTGTGTCTATCATAAAATTTTATAGCAATCTTATTCACCCCCTCTAGGCTTGCATCCCGTTTCCAACAAGTGATATTAGAGCCTCGTTACCCATCTTTTGGTATCACTACCTAGGGTAGAGACGTTAAGTCTTACCACCGCTTTAGCTTTTTCTAAGGATACGTTATCAATTGGACCCTACTTTTCGATGGCACCAATTACACATATTGGAAAGCACATATCCAAGTTTTTCTGTCATCCACTAGTTTAGATGTTTGGGAGAGTGTAAAACAAACTTCAAAAGGAAGAATAAAAGCTTCAAAGAAACATCTTGAGAATCATCAAGTGTTGAAGAAGAATTAGACGATCACACCATAGATCAAAATTAGTGTCTTATGGCTAATGTTCAAATTGCTAAAGAATTGACTACCGTACCTTTAGATGAGGAAGTTTATTAGAGATCTAAGGAACAAGGAAGTATTTGATATCTAGATTCAGGATGTTCACGTTACATGACTCGTAAAAAAAATTTATTCCTTAATCTTGATAAAAAGAAAAGTGGAGATGTGACTTTTACAAATAATGATAAATGTAAGATTATAGGAGTTGGTGATATAGGTTATGATTCTTTTAAAATCCTTAAAGTTTTACTTGTTGATGGTTTAAAGCATAATCTCATCTCCATTAGTCAGCTGTATGACAAAGGCGTGTCTATCTTTTTGAATCTAAAGTGCGCAAAATAATTGATTCACAAACATGTTCAATTGTGTTTACTGGTAATATACATGCTAATGTTATACATTGAATCTCAATGATATCAAAACTGACAATGTAAAATGTTTGGTTGTAGAAGGAGAAGATGGTGGACTTTGGCATAGAATATTTGGATATGCAAATATGTGACTACTACAAAAACTTTCAAAGAAGGAGCTGTTTAAAGGTTTGCTTGTAACTAATGTTAAGAATGAAAGTTTATATAAGTCTTGCGCCAATGGTAAATTTTTAAAATCTTCTAATAGCTTGAAGAATCAGGTGAGCACATCTAAACCTTTGCAATTACTTCATTTGGACTTATTTGGATCTATTTCTACACAGAGTTTGGGAGGTAAGAGTTATTATTTAGTTGTGGTTAATGATTATTCTAGATTCACATGGGTCATATTTTTAAACAAAAAGAGTGAGTATTTTAAAATCTTTGAAAATTTTTAGAGAAAGGTTGAAAAAGAGAAAGATCTCTCCATTTGTAGGGGGGGGGGGGGTTGGGTGGGTTGGGTTTAAAATAAATGTTTTGAAGATTTTTATCCTAATAAAGGAATCACTCATGAATATTCTTCATCTCGAACTCCATAACAAAATGGAGTTGTCGAGAGAAAGAATCGGACTCTACAAGAGATGGATATAACTATGTTAAATGAGTATAAATTGCCTAAGTACTTTTGGGCTGAGGCAGTTAATACAGCATGCTATGTGGGTAATAGAGCTTACTTTCGACCGATGCTAAAGAAGACATCTTATGAACTTTATTATCAAAGTACCCCCAAATATTTCATATCTTTGGGTTTGTAGTTGTAAGTGTTATTTGTTGAATACTAACGATCAATTAGGAAATTTGATTCTAAAGTTGATGAGTGTATATTTTTGGGTTACTCTTCTTGTAGTAAAGCTTATAGAGTTTTCAACAAGAGAATAAAAATTCTAGAAGAGTCAATCCATGTTAAGTTTGATGATTCTAACAATATGAAAATTGTTGACAGGTGTGATGATAATACTATGATGAAACCAAATCCACATGGAGAATAAGAAAAAATAATGGTTGAAGAAGAGAAGGAAACACAAAGTGATACGAAAGAGAAAAGTGAGGAAGTGAAAGAAGATTCTAAAGAGGAGTCAAATTCTCAAACATCGCAAGTAATTGAAGGATTGGATTTGAAGAACTCATCAACAAGAATACTTCCTAAAAGAAATCGTCAATCACCTGCTTGTTGAATAACTATTGTTGCTCAATGGCTACTACAAATGTGAGTGAAGGTAATAGTTCTCATTCCTTTCTTGATGAATTTTGTGCTTATATGAACTTTATATCTAAAATTGAACCAAAGAATGTGAATAAAGCTATAAATAATGAAAATTGGATAATAGCCATGCAAGAAGAGCTTAATCAATTCACCCGAAATAACGTGTGGAATCTAGTTCATAAGCCAAATAATCATTCTATTGTAGGAACTAAGTGGGTGTTCAAGAATAAATTGGATGAAAAATGTAATGTCATAAGAAATAAAGCTAGACTTGTTGCTAAATGTTATAATCAAATAGAAAGTATTGATTTTGATGAAACTTTCACGCCTGTTGCTAGACTTGAAGCCATCAGGATCTTACTTGCTTTTTCTTGTTACAAAGGCTTTAAACTCTATCAAATAGATGTGAAATGTGCCTTTTTAAATGGGCACCTAAAGGACGAAGTCTATGTAGAACAATCCCCTGATTTTATTGCATAAATTTCCTAATCATGTGTATAAGTTAGATGAAACTTTATATGATCTTAAACAATCGCCTCGAGCTTGGTATGTTCGTTTGAGTTCTTATATTCTTAAATACAACTTTAAAAAGGATTTTGCTGACGGTACCTTATTTGTTCATTCTGAGGGAAAAGATATTCTTATTTCACAAGTGTATGGGGATGATATTATTTTCTGAGCTACTAGTAAGGATATTTTTTTATAGGTTTGATAAGCTCATGTAGGATGAATTTGAGAGGAGCATGAATGGGGAGCTTAAGTATTTCTTAGGGTTTCAAGTAAAGCAGACAAAAGATGGAGTGTTTATATCATAGGAGAAGTATGTGAAAGAACTATTAAAACGCTTTGGGATGGATAGTTTAAAGTCTGCACCAACTCCAATGAGCCCTTGACAAAACTTACAAAAGATGAAGCAAGTATCTCAATTGATGAGAAAAGGTACAGAGGTATGATTGGTAGTCTCTTATATCTTTCTACTTCCCATCCAGATATTAGTTTTCTATATGTTTATGTGCAAGGTTTCAAGCAAATCCTAAAGAATCACACTTGAAAGCTGTAAAATGAATTTTTTGATATTTAATTGGAATGCAAAAATTCATATTATGGTTTCCATTGTGCAATTCTTTTGATTTGATTGGATATTCTGATATTAATTATACTGGATGTTACTTTGATAGGAAAAATACTAGTGGTACAGTTCATCTTTTAGGACATTCTTAGCATTTTAGTCTAGTAAGAAGCAAAACTGTATAGCTTTGTCCACTACTAAAGCTGAGTATATTGTATTAGATAGTTGTTGTTCACAAGCCTTGTGGATGTCTTTGACTCTTCAGGACTATGTCATTACTTTTAAGAAAATTCTTCTTAGATGTGATAATAAGAGTGCTATTGATTTGAGCAATAATCTAGTTTATCATTTATGCACAAAACATATAGATGTTCGACATCACTTTCTTAGGGATCATATTGCAAAAGAGAATGTTCAAATTGAGTTGTCCCTACATCTGACTAACTTGCTGATATTTTCACAAAATCTTTGCCTGAAGATCATTTCACTAAGTTGAGACAATATTTAGGCATTTTATCTCTTGGTACTAGCATGTAGATTTATCCTATTGTATGTATATAGATTAGATTTAATAGATTTCTCGTTTCTTGGTTTTTATTTGCTTTTCTTGATTTTTGGTTTCTTTTTCGTTCTTTTTATTTTTTCATATAAAAAAATTTTGAAAACAAAATAAAAATATTTCTTTCTTTATTTTTTGTTTTCTTATGAAAAATTGAAAAGAAAATAAAAATTTCTCTTACTTTATTGTTTTTTCTTATGAAAATAAAAAATAAAGCAAAATTTCTTTTTCTTTATTTTTCATTAAAAAAATTGGAATGTGCCTATGTATATGTTTTTACATGACATATTCAGATAGGGTTATGCTTAGTTTTGTAAAAGTAGGAATAAAGGTTTTTATATGATGATCATAAACTATTTTTGGATATATCACACAAGTTTTGAGCTTAATTTTTATACTTGAATACAACACCAATATTACTTTTCACATACAAAAGTACATATATGCTATAAAACATCAAGTAAAAGGAGTGTATTCATGAAAAAGATGGTCAAAAACCCACAGTCTATAAATCCACACTATAATTTGAGTGCATTTATTAAAAGATGGCCAAAGACCCACACTCGTGATATAAATGTGCAATATCTCAAGGGTATCCATCCTATGCTAAATATTTTCTATATTTAGAGATGGAGTACATCACCCTCCAAACACTATCATTCTTCCTCTTAAAAATTCCTATATGGTTGAGGTGATAGATCGAGATTTTGAACCTTTTCTAAAGGTTGAGATAATTTAAGTTGTGTAAGAAAAAAAGTTCAAACTAGAAGATATGCCTGAGTTTGTTTTATGATCTAATATAATTCTTTTTATTGTTATTTTACAAACTTTTCATTGATATCTTCATAGTTTAAATGTGAATTTTAATATGACTTGCTATCATATTTCATATATTTTGAAGTTCTACATGTAATTCTAGTACTATTTGCTATAAATTTTTTTTGTGAACTAGTATGTATTTCTCTTCCTTAGACATTTGGATAATTTTTATTTAGATTTTTAGGTATATTGTATATTCTAGGTTTGCATTTGTTTTGATGACAGCAAAAAGAAGGAGGAAAAAATGGGGAAATTTGAAAACTTTCTATGGTTGATTGTGAGTTTTTTATACAAGTTTTCATGTTTGGTTTACAAGTGGTTTCGACATGATAAGTCTTTCAACCTTGCTCGGTTTTAGGGGGAGTTTTCATGTTTCGAACAAGGAGTTTCTGGATTACCTGATCTTTTTCAGGTATGCATATTTATAGGGGGAGTTTACATTGCATATCATACATGTCACATGTTGTATTGAACTGAATGTATTTCTCACCATGTTTACTTTTTGGATTTCAAATTTTGAGTTTTGTTATTATCAAAAGTGGGAGATTGTTAGAACTTTGTTCGGGGAGAATGTTGTCCATGCAAACTGATACATTTGTGAGATGATATATTTCAGGAATAAACAAGTACGAAAAAGTTTCGGCTTAAAACGATGCAATAATCAATATGAACAGTCCATTTTAGCCATTAACCATCAATGGTCATGAGGCAACCATCAATGGTCTATAGGTCATCGATGGACTATAGTCAACAATTTGTATATTTTAGAAATGAGAAATCGAACCATCGATGGACTACAGTCAACTATCGATGATCACTTCAACCATCGATGGACTACAATAAACAATCTGTGAATTTTAGAAACTAGAATATGAACAATCTATGGACTACAGGGAACCATCGATGATCGACATCAACCATTGATGATCTGTTTTAACCATCAATGGTTTAGACGCATTTAGGTAGATTTCCAGATTCAATCTCACCGGTTTGATCATAGATTTGATCTCCTATTTCAACACTGATTAGAAGACTTCTTTCCAATGCAATCAAGATCTATTTAAGGAGGGATTGGAGAAGGGATTAATAACAAGAAAAAGAGAGGATATTTGCACAAGTTTGTGAGATTAAATTCTAGGGTTTGAGAGAGATTGTGAGTTAGAATTTGATTCCCTAAGCCTCGTTCAACTTCTTCTCGTTGCGCTCAATATCGAGAGATTATTTCAGTAAGGAGGAGAGTCCTTTGCATTCAACCTCAACATCACTTCCTCTCGGATTATCGTCAACATCGATTTGAAGAAGGATTTGTTTTAAAAAGTCTGTAAGATCTTTTTAATTGTACTTTAACTATTTTAGGGTTGGTTTTGTATTTCAAATTTGAGAGTTTGACGGTGTACTCAAGCTGGGATAATTGAGGGCTGGCGTGCTCAAGCCAGGGTAATTGAGTGTGGCTAGCTAGGGCTAGGTTTCTTTTGGTCATTGTGAGGAGTTGGATATCTCGACTGATTTTGGGTAGATTCTAGGATCCTGTTTGTAAAACTACTGAATAGAGTTGTGGTTCAGGGATAACTCCGGTCATAGTGAAGAAGGCCTTTCATGAGAAGGAAGAGTCGATGTAGGATTCTGATCCGAAAAACTATAAAAATCTCGTGTGTTCTTGTGTTGGTTGCTCTTAGTTTATCATTTTTATTTTCTACTGCATATTCTGTGTCTATCTGAATATTTTGTAGCAATCTTATTCACCCCCCTCTAGGCTTGCATCCCATTTCCAACACACACAACCATGCATAATAAAATATACATCAAAGTACATGTCTCATCTCAACAGCATCAACATCACATCAATATCACGATGCAAAAGCAATAAAAAAGACATAACTATTAAATGTCCAAAATCCTCTAGAAGAGATAATCTCCTTATCTTCAGAAAAATAAATGCAAGTTTTGGCTCAAACACGTCTATCAAATCTAGATGAATATCCTAGCATAGAACACTCTCAAGTAAATAGAGAAAAGACATAAATAAATCCATATAAGGTCTATCATAGCTACTGAATGATGTCACTTCCTCACAACCTGTTTGGTAGAGTAAGCCAGATATGCTGCAGTCGGATTAGCTTCTTTACTTAAATGTAAGGTCCATGAAAGAGTTAGACATAAAGTCTAAGTGAAGATATGATGCCAAAGGTCTTCATGGAACAAAGGTTAGCTACACAAATGATAATATCTTATTTGAGGATAGATAGGAAAGAAATGGGGAATCAACTTATATGATCATACACCTTAAAGAGAAATAATAGTAGTGTTGTACACAAAACATAAAATTAAAGGACACATAGATTAAAAATCTTAATTATATTATTATTTGGTTAAGCTAGATAAATAATCAACTTACTTAAAGCAGAAAATATAATGATAAAAATAAATGTGGACAACCCTCTTTGGAGCATTCGTGCACCCAATTATCTCACCTTAAGTTGTGACACTTCTATTACTTAACCCTCATTCACGTTGGTCATTTAATTTGTACATGTAATGTTATACACTAGTTTCGGTCCTATGGCAACCTCACACAATCTAGATAGGGCTAGAGGGATTCAGCATAAATCAGTGATCAACCGCGTAGCCGAATCATGCCCTAGAACTACCTACATCAGGATACTTCCATAGCCTAGGAAGAACAGATCACTAACCCCGCCTATATGTATAAAGATTAAGGTGTGATTCCTATAGTTTATCACACATTCGTGTTGTAACGAGAACTCTACTTTCATTCACTCAATTACAAGTGATACTAATCATGATATTATAGTGTGCGTGATATTTTGATGGCGAAACATCCTACAGGTTAGTGCGTCAGTCTTTTAAGACTTCTATGACACTCCTAAATTAAATGTCAAATCATGACTATGATATAAAATATGTGTATGATTTGTATAAGGACTCTTAAGTTAATTATGGTCGATAGCCAAATCATTGGAAAATATCTAAATAGAGTATAATATATAAAACAGGCAAAATCAATAGGCTAGATAACAATCCAGGTGGTTGCTTTAGCAGGCTGGCCTACTAACGCTCGTCGACCCCGCTAGCGATCAAAATCCAATGGCACTGGCTGACACGCTCGTCGAGCTTGCTATTGCTCAAACTCCAACGACGCTGTTTCTTCTCCAATTGACCTCCAATTAATCTTCTCGTGCATCTTTGGATATGTGTATAGGACTATTTGGCATTACCTAAACTATGTTTCAGGTCCAGAAAACATGACTTAAAAAAACTAGGGTTATGCATCCTTTGGTGCATATTTTGTTGATTTTACAGATTTAAACATGTTGGTGTACAGGATTAGCTAAGATTTCAGATAGAACTATACATCAATCTACTTTAGAACAAAAAAAAACTGCAATTAGTTAGGATAGATTCCTAGGGTGTTCATCATGAAATCAAAGAGATTAAGGCTGAAAGATCCAAGATTTTGAAGAATAAACAAGTCTGAATCACTCACCTACATTATAGGTCGTTCCTCGTGTTGTTTCTCCTCTCTTCTACCCAGCCTCTCCTATAGAAGTCCTGCTTCTAACATTGGTTTCAGTAAAAGAATATAT
>JBAKGM010003188.1:0-12565 GCA_037177215.1 Asparagus racemosus | reverse complement strand
TCACCTAATGAATACTGAAAAATATTAGAATGAGTTACATATCTTAGTAAGTAGTTCTATATAATTATAGGCATACGGTAAATTAAACCGACATGAATCAGTTGCTCAGGCTAAACAAATTGATTGTCATTGCCAATTAGGGAGAACTAAATATGTAGACATTCAGCAAATTAGTGCAGCTACGAAAGAAAAAAGAAAAAGTAAGAGATATGCCTGTCAACAGGAGGGATCGCTGGCTGAGGACGACGAAGAACAGGGTCGCTGATTCGCTGGCTGAGGACGATGAAGAATAGGGTTTTCACTGCTTCGTCGATTGAGGACGATGAACAAGAGGTGCGATGCCTTCGGTGGCTGACGACAACGAAGAACAGGATCGACGCCAAAGGGTGCAGGTTTGATAGGTAATGAGCTGATGGCAGAGGGACGCAAGGTAGCAGCGGGTGTACTCCTGCATGAGGACGACTGAGATCAGGCGATAGGGAGAGGATCCGACTGACTTACGAAAGAAAAAAAGCAAATCGATCAAGAGATAGGGAGGATCCGACTGACTTACTTGGCGGGGTCTTGCTGTCTATACTTTTTCTTCTTTCGTCCGTCCACGAGGCAATCAAAAGACAGAGAAAAGGGGGCAGAATGCTAGAGTCGTGCAGGCGGTTGTATGCCACGAGGTCCCTATAGACAAGGGGTAAAGTGAATCATTGCTTTTGGGCGCAGGCAGCCGGCGTCTACCATCAAGCACGAGAAGTCTTTAACAAGTGAATCTCGGGAGGGGGAAATTTTTTTAACAAGCGGCGTGTGGGATAGGGCAGAGCGCGCCGGTGTTGGAGCAGAGGAAGATGAAGAATAGGGAGTCGAAAATATTTTTAACAAGCTAGGGTTTTTAATTTGTTGCGGTTACACAACGGTGAGAGATGGGATTTCAGGTTCGGGTTTGTTATTGGTTTTATACTATTTTGATCAATTTTTTAGTCCTGTTATGGTTAGGATTTATTATTAATGACCGTAAAGGACTCCTTCGTCTTTCAGGAGACCCAATAACAACAGTATTAGGACCAAATCAATGACGGGACTAAAAAACCGTTATCCCATCTCACATCATTCCTCTAATATTTGTGATCACTAGATGAAGGATTTTAAAAACCATCGTTATTTTATACACATTAATGACGGACCAATAGTCCATTCACTAATTTTGGTCGTTAAAGACTAGATTTCTTGTAGTGATGTGTGACTAATATCTCTTATGTTTAGGATGTAACCCCATAGCAAGTACACATGCTCATAACCAGAATAAATCAAAGATACCAATGATTTGAAGATCAATATGAGATATTCTTTGTAGTGCCCCCAAGGTTCAAGAATGAAATAGGGATATACTTTGACAAAGCTGGCCCGACTTTTGATTGGTCTTTCGATGATGAGTCGGATGATGAAGTGCCATAGTTCCACCAGTATAGTACCAATGCTCAAAGGATAATGCAGTATTAGGGTACAACCTTGATGCTCACCAAGGGCTCAATTTTGATAAAGCATGTGTGTCTCATGTGAAGCCTACTATGATAAAACAGGAAGAGAGCTCAAATATATTATGCTGCCCGAAGCTCAAGAACCAAAATGTGAATTGGGAAGGCATGTTTGGTGACTATTCCTTAGACATCGTAACATAGGATTCTGATAGCAGTATAGGTACAACTTTTTGAGAATTATCTATCAACATGGTCTCAGTTAGCCATAACGAAAAAGAGTCCGCATCACTAAAATATGATGATGAGGTTCCCTCATGGGCTTGATAGCTTGATGGCCAGTGGGAAGCATAATTCTAGCAACATGAGCCTCCATCCGATGACAAGATGGAGATGGGGGATTTGAGCAACAGAACTGTTAGAAAACCCATCTTTGTAAATGTGAGACTCCTGCCAGACGAATGCCAAAAATTAATCACTTTGTTATAGGAATATATTGGTGTGCTCGCTTATACATATGAAGAAGCCTGGTCTTGATCAAGATGCCGCCATGCACCGTTTGAACTTCAAGAACGACGCGAAACTGATTGTCTAGCCTTAATGCATGTTTAAGCCTGCCATGATGCAAAATATTAAAAGAGAGATACAAAAATTTCTTGACTCTAAGTTCATCAAGGAAGTGTATCTACCAAAGTGGGTGTCTAACATTATTCTCATTCCTTAGAAGAATGATACTATTTGAGTTTGTGTTGACTATCACAATTTGAGTGCAACATCCCAAGGATGAGTTTTCTTTACTGATCACGGACATCATGATTGAAAGAAGGTGCAGCTTTGAACGCATGTTTTTTATGAATGGGTATTTTAGTTTAAACTAGATCAAGATGTACAAGGATGATTGGAAGCATACTGCCTTCAAAATCCCAAGAGGGAACTTTGCTTATATGGTAATGCTATTTGGTCTAAAAAAATCCTGGAGTGACGTATTAGTGTGTGATAAGCAAGATCTTTAGCGAGCACCTACGAAAGAGTGTTGAATGCTATGTGAATGATTTGGTGATCAAAAGCTAGTGAAAAGAAGACCACTTAAATGATCTAAGAACAGCCTTCAACATCATGATGAAGCACGATCTCAAAATGAACCCGTGAAGTCATTCTTCAATGTGTTTAGTGGAAACTTCCTCCACTTTGTCAGCATGGCAAAAGAAATCCATGTCGACCCAAACAAGATCAAAGTCATCCCGAAAATGCCTCCTCCAAACAATCTCAAACAACTACGATGTTTTCAAGGTCGATTGTCATCTATCAGGAGATTCATCTCAAACCTCTATAGTCAATATCAACCTTTTACCAAGTTAATGAACAAGAATACTTCCTTCATTTGGGACGAGGTGTGTTAGAAAGCATTCGATGAGATTAAGACCTCTCTTACCACCCTGCCAATTTTTGTCTCACCAACCATAGGGAAACTATTCATCCTATATGTGAAGTCTCTAGATCATTCACTCAGTGCCACGTTAGCTCAAAAAGTGATTGGGAGCACTAGTAGGTCATCTATTACCTCAGCCGCACGATGGTAGGTGCTAAACATCTATACAATCTAATAAAAAAGAATGCCTAGTCCTCATTTTTGTAGGTCAAAAAATGTGATACTATCTCATTAGGAAAGCTATTTGCAATGTGTCTAGGTAAATCTCCTTTGCATTTTAATGATGAAACCTAGATTGCTCAATTCAAGGTTATCAAAGTGGGCCATCTTGCTATGGAGTTTATGCCCTAGAAAGTAGTCAACGACCAAGCTTTAATTGATTTTCTTGAAATCATCCAATTCCTGGATATTCGAAGTTGCACAAACACATCCTAGATGAGGTCTGCGAGGCCAACATTGCAACTGATAAGCAAGTTTGGCAAATAAGGTTCAACAAGGCTTTTAAAGCAGGACCGGATGGTCACATTTCACTCTGATCGAAATCGTGTTCATTACCCTACGAAACATATCATTTTCCGGTCCTTTTCATTAATGTAACCATGTTCCAACAATGTGGCAGAGTGGCAGAGTACAATGCTGTATTGATTGGACTCCAATTGGCAAAGGAGTTAGGGGTTGACTACCTCAAAACCAAAGAAGATTCTCAACCCATAGTTAAGAAAATCAATAAAGAGTAGACGATCAGACATAAGGATCTACTCATGTATTACAACAAAGCTAAGAGAATAATGGAGGGATTCTACGAAGTCAATGTCACGCACATGGGCTGATTGCAAAACCCTTACGCAGATGCGCTGGCAAGATTAGCGGCCACCTTAGTGTTACCACACATATCCCATTAGGACATGATGGTAAGCAGGTGACATCTATGTTGTCCGAAACTCAAACTCGAGACACTTCAGACACAAAGGCTAACATGATGATGGTTACCTCGGGAGGTCAAACTTGGCGATTTGCCGTTATTGATCATGTCCTTCATGGAAGCCTACCAGAGGATCCAAGGGAGCCAATTTTGGTGAAAAGACTCTTGACAAGGTTATATTACGGTGCTGCCACAAAGACTCTCTACCGTTGTTCATTTGATAGAGTACTTGTACAATGCTTATCTATGACAGAAGCTAGAAGAGCAGCATGAGAAGCCCACAAGGGTATGTGTGGCCCATCAACTAGGCCCAAAGCTTAATGAACAACTCCAATGCCTTGGCTACTACTGGCCGACAATTGTAGATGATGTAATGGAGTATTCTAGGCAATGTCCTGCTTGCCAATACCACGTCGACTTCATCCATCAGGTATCGAAATACCTCCACCCTATTGTGTCGTCATGGCTATTTGAAATATGGGGTGTGGATACCATTGGCCCAATAAGCCCGCCTTCCAGTAGGGGTCATCGGTTCATCTTAGCAATAACTACTTACTTCACTAAGTAGGCTGAAGCGGTGCCATTAAAATAGATCAAAACTAGAAATGTGCTCAATTTCCTCAAATACCATATTGTATACCATTTTGTCATATCTAAATGAATTGTCCATAATGACGGGTCTCAGTTCATCAGTCATGCATACGGGCGATTCTACAATAAGTTCTTGATTGAAGACGTGGCCTCCACACCTTATAACCCTAAGCTAATGGGTTAGCAAAAGGTTTCAACAAAATTATTAACAAGATGATGAAGAACTTCATTTTAGGCAATAAACGTGACTAGGATGAGAAGTTAGGCAAATGCCTTTGGACCTATTGTACTACAATCCAAACTCTAATGGGAAATACCCCCATTCACCTTGGTCTGCAAGTGTGAGTCTATCATCCCGCTAGAGCTCCAAATCCCATCACTTTTCACTACGTTGGCGATATGAATCGCTTTTGATGATAATGCCAGGCTTCACCTTCAGGTGTTGAAATTGTTAAATGAAAAGTGTTTGGCTGATCAACAACACATTGAGCTCTATCAGGCACAAATCTCAAAGGAATTTAATAAAAAGGTCAAAGAGAGAGTGTTTCAAAATGGGGATATGACCATGGTCACGTGACAACCAATGACCCCAATGCATAGTTCTTGAAGGAAGTTTGATGAGAAATGGGAGGGACCATTTATGATAGAATAAACCTATGCAGTTGGTGCATATTGTCCCATTGAAGAGAAGGGGAATTTTCAAATGTTTTCAATTAATGGCTAGCAGTTGAAGAGGTGTTACCCCTGATTATTCTTCATGAAAGCAAAGAATCCCACCAATTGGTAGTTTATTTTCTAAGATTATAAGTTTTGGGAGTGTTTGTGTAATGTGTGGATCTTTTCTTTAGTAAATGCACTTGCAATGAATCATTGTTTAGCATTGTAAGAAAGTATGACAATGATCAAGTCGTGTGCAAGAAAGTGGTAGCTTTTCATTAATAACTTCAAAAGTTGCATTTCTGGGGGGATACATAAGGGGATACTAAACAAAGAGAAGAAGGAAAGAAAGAAAAGAAAGCAAAAAAAGAAAAAAAAACTCCTAACTTATATGACATCATTGCTCAATCATAGCCCTTACCTCGTCCTCATGGGCAGCTAGCTCATCTTGGAAGCTCTTCGCTGTAGACTCTTGAACATGTTGACAGATGGTCACGTCATCCATATTGATAAGCTTGTCGAGTTCAACTTGGGCCTCCATGATCTCCTTCTCCCTCAACGTGATCTCATCCTAGATTGTAAGATTCTCATCAACTAGGGACTTCGCTTCTGCTTGAGCCTCCTGCAAATGCTTCATCTTCTTCTCAAGCATGGCAGGCCAGTGTTTGAGGTCTTCCTTAGCTAGGTAAGTAGCTCGTTGTGTTTTTTCAGCATCCGCCTCATGAGTGTATATGGAGTTGAGGACATCCTCTAATCGAGCCCTAAGATCACCAATGATATAGGGAGGCACGCTAATTTTCTCTTAAGCATCCTCTCCCTGTTCCTAGATCTCGACGGACAGCTAATCATAAAGGTCCTGTGCAAGACATTCAACACTCAATGTCCGTAACATCCACCATTTAGCATCATTAACAATAAATTTGTCTCAAATCTCTCTAAGAGCGATAATCACCTTGGGTTGGGCTTGGGTCTCGAAGCTATCAACATAGTTATTCAAAATAAAGTGTAGATCAAGTTTAAACACTATCCTTCCCAATGCAATTAGAAGACATTGCTTCGTGCCATGATATAAGTCATTGATAGATTCAGCAACAAATTAGAAGCAATTTCCTCATCCTCATTAGCTGAAGGAGAGGGAGGAGTTAGAGTTGATCGCAAAGTAATGGTGTTCCAACATAGGTTGATGTTGGGAAAATAGCATCCAAGATGGAACTAGATGAACCAGCCTTGAGAGACGATGAAACTCCCCAATCTATAATAGTGCTAATAGAAAGATGAGTGACCACTAGTAAACCACCCTCTCGGGGTTAGAGCAAGGACCACTACATTGATTGAGTTATTCCAAAGGTGGCGGGCACTTTGGGGGTAAACATAGAATGGTTAGAATTGAGAGCATCAACAACCGATCTTTTCCTACAACACCTGAACCCTTAGTAGCACCTGTGATAAGGAATTCAGATATCAATAGTTTTTGAGGACGCACCAATGAGGATCATCAGTGACACAACCTTCTTTGCCCAAACCTGCATGATCAACAGCCTTGTCAACACTTACATGAATAGTTGAAGAGTCTTGCATGATCGTGTCATCCTCGACCTGTATAGTTTTGTCATCCCGGGTTTCATCTGAAATGGTGATGCCCTTACTCAAGGATTCATCAATACCAATCCTGGTTCTAGCACCTTCAAATAGAATTGCCACAGCAAGGATGGTGATAGTCTCCTCAATTGATTTCTTCCATCCTCTATCCCTAGAATGCTCACCTCTGTGCCTTGGTATGGTTTAGTCAATGAGATAAATGTTAAGATGCTTTAGAACTTCAAAAAGTAGAGTGGATGGCTCACCGCCAGTAGATGAAGATAGGACTTCTCCCCCTCTTAAGTCATCTATTCTTGAACAGATTCCTTAGCATGGCGACCTTCATATGTGACATAACAAGAATTCATAACCTAGAGTCATTATAGGGAATGTCTAAATTAGGATGACTAACTATTTAACAATAAAAACTTATCTTAGGATAGAGATGGAACTATACGATCTCTTACATTGAGTAGTTCTTCTTGTAAGCGGTCGAGGAAGTCTAAACTTGTTCCACCCTAAGAGCTAATTCACCACCTGCAGACCCCTCCAACAGCTTAGCAGTAATGACAAACCAACAAAAATAAAGCAAGCAACTGAATATCCTCAAACACCCCTAAAGGAGGGGATGAAATAGGAAGGAACTCTAGCACGATCTTCAAGATTTCATAGTTTGGTAGGCCAAGTATGGTGAGAAAATTATCTACCTACATTGGCATGTCCTTCGACAGGTGACACGTTCTCTTGACTTGAAGTATTGGGCACCATTTTTAGATTGGCATCGGTTGGCTCTTGGGATGTAAGATCAATATCCTCCCTGGGATTGCCTTTATCTGAAGAATCATGGAGAACTTGTTCACCCCCATCATTAAAAAACCAATTGTCTAATGAATGCCATGAGAAGTAGAACAAATTAATCACAAAAGTAGGATATATGCATTGGCTGCAAAGAAACAAGATGGATACCTCCAGTCTCACCCTCTTCTCAGACAAGTTGTTTCTGTACATCGTCTCCTTCATTACGATTAGGATACCAGCTATCTGATGAATTTCATGAGATGAAACAAATGAGTTAATTACAAAAAAAACAAGATGTATAAGTCTAGTTTATGGGAAAGAGTTAGATACTATTAATCTCACGTACCTCCGGGATGGTTCTACTCAGCAAGTGGATCTCCCTTGCCTCAGGTTTGTCTTTGAAGTGGATAAAAATCTACCCGAACCTTCAGTGGATACCTTCTTCTTTTTCTATTTAGGTGCAGCCCAACTAAGCTCAACAAGATGCTTCCTCTTGCCCTCAGCCTCATCTTGCCCAGGGGCTCATGCTCGAGTACAACCCTCATCAATAGTAATACCAACTTTGAGATGGCAACATTGAGGATTATTAGTCACTTGTTTAGCTTGAGCCAAACTAAAAAGAGGGAAATCGCCATCATGGGGGATGCACAAATCTCGGTCGTCAGTCATGGTGTTCCACAATACTTCCTCAATGATCTAGTATTCTTTGACATTCATGCCATACTCACTGATCACAAGTCTGGCAATGCCTATTCATGGATGCACTTCCCTATAATCCTTCCCACCTTTAACGCGGCTAATCTTAGTGGATTCCTTTTCCAAGTACGCCTTTATAAGCGCAAGGCATGACACCTTTGGCTAATAATCACGATCTGGCACCTTCTAGAGCTATACCAGTGACAAAAGAGGTGAGAAGTAATGACATACAATTTTTGCCTGGGAAGAGTGAATGAGACCCTGGTACAACTTGAAATGAAGTAACACCAAGCTCTCGCACTGTCGACCAAGCTCCCTTCGTAGCCCAACCTTTAGTTAGGGCTATCAATAGACATCTGAGCATAACTAAATTATTGGGCAAATGGCTCGACAAATAGGATTAGAGGTAGCAAATATCATTTATTTGAAGAACTAGATGGGATGAGCAGATATTAACCAACAAAGTGAAAACGACATGTAGATGCTCAGTCTGAGATGCGCCATTGTCTTGAAATCTATTACAAAAGGCCCTATTGTAATTTATCTTTGGTAGAAAGCAATAATACTTGTAATGCCTGAAGTAGTCCAACTTCTCTTGAATTGTACAAAGGTACTTGAAATTCCACTTAGATGTTTTGTATGCCTACAATAGAGGAACACCAACGACATTAGTCTTCCCAACTGGCGTGATGAGGATCTGACAATGATCAACAAACTAAACCATTAGATAGAGGTATGACAACTCAATTTGGGGGCTCGTACCATCATGGAAATTAGTATAATAATAGGTGACCATCAATCTCAGTCCCAGATGGATGCCACAAACCATTGCAGGAAGTGACCCTAACCTCTGCTTGCAAGCTAGCATGACCGTTGGGCAAAGCACCTCAAGTTAGATTACCTCATGAGGTGCTACCCTTTTTGTAGCCAGATCGAGTAGAATCCAGCCAAGGCAGCCTTAGCACTCAAGTCGTGTTGTGCTGGTAATGAAAACTTTTGAACTCAACTTCAAGCACTCTAATCCTATAATGCTTACTATTTTCCATGTCATCCCTAATTATCTAGAGAGTCACTCCATGATGCCGGCCACCCACTGTACTATCTTTGGATTGGATAAATAAATAAGTGGCCTAAGTTTATAAGCTAATACTTCCTTCACGAGTCTTATCCATATGGGGGCAAAATCTAGTAGTAACACACAAACTACTGATACACCTCATAACGGTCGTTTTGAAGATATTCTAAATAATAAAGTTCAGTCGTACTAGGGACATATTCCTCATATGGATGTTCACCTACAGAAAGACTGGAAATGACTCATATTTCATGAAAAGCAACGCCAAGTTCCCCCGTTCAGTGTGAAGAAGTTGTAAGAGTCTGAATTGTATAGTTCCAACACTCCTAAGAAATAATAGTAACTAGTTGTCCCATACTTGGCGGTCCGCATAGCAGAATAATGACCCAGCAGTTGCAAAGTCCCCTTGTACTCAAGAAGAACATGGGTCACCAGCTTCTTCCACTAGTTGTTGAGGGTAGAGAAGACTCATTCTTAGAAGCTGAAGTCATGGCCATGGTACTCACCCTTTGCCATGATGAACCTACTTCTAAAAGTGTATGCTTGCAATCTATCTTCATTAGGAAGTAATTCTTGGGCGATGCCCAGGTGAACAAATGGCCTGAGCCCACATTCATGCTACCTGTCGACAAAAATTTACCCTCAACAATCCCTAGTGGGTAGAAATGTGTAACGCCCCATGACATCCTTCAAGGATAAGTGATGGGACGAAAATAATACAACAAGGGATGACACTCCATGACCGGGATATAGAATGGAGTATTGTTCATTATATAAAACCAATAGCCTTCTCAATAGGATCCAGCCATGACACCTGATCACCAAAAAGATAAACAGGTTTCCAAAGTATGGTGTCGTTGACTGTTATAAGGGCACTCTCAGTTATCATGGCATGGAGATGAAGCGGGTCATGGTGTAACACCATTCTCTCTGATTTGGGATCGTGAATACCCAAAAGTGATGAGGTACCAAGATAGAAATACCTGGAATCCTCTTCTCCTCATTCAAACCCAACTAGCTATCACGATCATTGGGTACCTCAAAGAATGCCACTGCAAAGAGAAGAAAGGACAATACTCATTTTAAGAAAATAGGCTAAGAATAACTCAGCATATGACCCGAGGGACTAAACTGCACATGTCACTAAGTTGCCAAGACTCCTCATAGGGCAGAAAATAGGCAACTTAGTGGTAGCAGAAACTTCACGTGTCAACAAGTTACCAAAACTCCACATAGGGCAAAAAGTAGGCAACTTACTGGTAGCAGAAACTCCATGTAGACCAAGTATGAGATTCAAACTCAGCATCAAATTTGAACTTACTAGACAAGAAAGAAAAAGATATAAGTACGAGCAGGGCTGACCCTATCAAAGGCTAACTCTACATTAGCAAAAAATTTAAATAGGGACTCATCCTCATAAAAGGGGCATCCTTGTTGCTTAGCTCCATCATGGGTGGCTATAGGCTCACCGACAGTAACCATAGGCTCACCAACGGTAGCAGTAGGCTCATAGGGGTGGCTGATTGGCCAAGACTAGGTGAAGTCTGACTTGACCGAGAAATGTGAGTTTTCTTAGGCATGTTTCTCCAGCAGAAATCGATGGCAAAGATGATGAATTATAGAAAGAAGAGTTAGGGTATTTAGATTTTGCTCAAAGTTTGCACGCGGAGTTTTAGGGAAAAGGGTAAAAACCTCACCTTCCTTTTTCACTTATTTATAGATGAACCCACGTAAAGTTGATCGGTGACAAATGATGAGCAAAGCATGTTCGGATTATGGTGTGTGTCCAGCATCACTTTGAATCCTAACTTAGTGAGACATGCTCAGACGATGATGCATGTCCCACATCGCTTTGAAGCCTATTCTCACCAAACCTAACGAGACACGCTAACATGCTGACACATGTCCTACATCACTTTGAATCCTGTCTCATTAATCAAGTGTAAGGATTGACACGTTTTCCACATAATTCCAACACCACGCCGAGATTGTCATGCGGAGTTTGGTCAATGTCCTCCGCGTAGTTTGTGCAAGCTACATTGAGCTTAGCTACAATAACTTCAAGCTGCAGTTTAGGCCTAACTCATCGCACGGAGTTTGATCTATTCAAATCTTAGCGTATAATACATGTACATTGAGTTCCCTTAATAAACACTTAGCTCAACCTCGTGGACTGTACGAAAATCAAGGAAATAGCTAGTGGGATTTAACCCCCCCTAAAAAAACTATCTCATCAATACAGTCACTCTAATGAATGCATTGACGTGGTGATGTTAGCGTTGTATACGGCTTGAGACAACACCCCTGAGAAGGTGTGCCATGAAACTCAGCATAACTGCTCGAATTGCCCACACTGAGTTTGGCAGTCACAGTCATTATTTTAATTATCGTTTACATGGCCTGATATATAGCCCGATATATCCTTTTACATGGCTTGTCTCAACCGATATAGTCTCTAAATATCCTTTACTACTTTTTGGCTATTTTGGGCAATATATCCCAATATGATCTATATATTAGCTGATATGTTGCCCGATATATCCTTTTATATGGCTTATCGCAAAATATTATGCTGCATCATGCAATTTTTAGGTGAGATATCACGACTTTCCCATTATATCAAATGACATTTTGGCCTAAAAAATTAGATAAAATGTTACATTGTTGATTTGTACTTCTATTTATTTTACAAGGTTCAATAGTGATCCTAAACAAATATTGTTTACATTTTGTATGAAAACATATATTATTTATATTTTGTATGCTTAGATTTCATTAGGGGGGGTTATTGGTTGAGGATTGTTGATTTAGACTCGGACTTTCTATTGGATTTCAATTTAGGGTGTTATTCGTTTCGGACTAAAATTTGGATTTAAATTTAAGGTGTTATTGGTTTAGGACTAGGATTCAGATTTAAATTTAATGTGTTATTGGTTTAGGACTAGGATTTGGATTTAAATTTAATATGTTATTGGTTTAGGACTAGGATTTGGATTTGAATTTAAGGTGTTATTGGTTGTCTAGGATCGTTATTAGGACTAGAATTCAAAATCCACACTCCATTCCGACTCTATACTTTTTAATGAAAAATGTTTTAACAGAAAGTCTAAGTTAAAATTGATGAATTATGATGTTACTATGTGGATTTCCTCTCTTCTTTCCTATTTACTTATTTAAATATTTAACATATTTCAAATTAAATATATTTAATTTTACAATATTCCTTATTTCTAAGTTATTATATATTAACATTAAATGTATTTAATTTTTAAATATTCGTAATCAACTTCTATAAATTTATTTAATTCATTTAAAATGAAATATATTTAATACTACTTAATCACTTAATATATTTA
>JBAKGM010003148.1:0-12567 GCA_037177215.1 Asparagus racemosus | reverse complement strand
AAATGCGTATTAGAAAAATATACGTATTCAAAGTATTTTAATATGGAAAATACGTATCGAAAATCACGGGTGTTACACTAAGAGAATGTTGTTTTTCTATATTTATCTCATAGAGGATTTTGAGATCTTAGGATCTTACTGTATAATCTCTCTTTCAGATAGTAAAACAATTATCTTCTGCAACCCGTGGACGTATGTAACTTGCGACGTATCACGTTAAATTTGTGTGTTTAGGATTAATAATTTTTATCTTTGTTTTCTGCCGTGATTATTTTACATTTTTTTTGTTTCCATATGATTTGGTCGTTATAAATCCCCAAAGATATGAACTTGAGATGGTTAATAAATTCCTAAGTGTGGCACCCTTCTCAAATACATTAAAGTTTTTGTTGTAAGGACAATATTATGTTTCTCATTGCATGCTTATTGATAACTTCACACGTGATATGCTTCATTCTATTGTCAGCACCGCCTATCCCAAGTCAGGATAAAGAAGCAGGGTTGCATTATATAGTCGATAGCCAGTGTAAGACATAGTCGGATCCACATATAGAATATTCAATGGGGCGTCCTTACTGCGACGCGTTGCATCAATACCACCCCGATGCAATGATAAGTAAGTAAGGATGGTTTGCTAGGGCGTTCCTAGAAGCGATGTGTTACATTGATACCACCCCGGTGTAATGACGAATAAGCAAGGGTGTTCTAGGACATTACAATCCTCTAATAGGTTGCCAAATAGTATTAGACATGGACTAGAGGGTCATAAGAGAGGGCATGATAGGAGACTTTTATAATTGAATAAAATTAGGTTATCGATTTGGAATATACGTACACTTATTGGGAAGACAATGGAATTAGTAGATATCATGCCTAGAAGAAAGATTAGTATAATTTATTTACAGGAAACTAAATGGATAGGTGAAACATAATATAAATTTTGGTACACGGGAAAAGAAAAGAATAGAAAGAGAGTGGGAGTACTTGCAGATGACATAGTAAAAGATAGTGTTGTAGATGTTAAAAGAGTAGGAGATAGAATAATACTATTAAAATTTATTTAGGAGTAGAGGTTATTAATATTGTTAGTGTTTATGCTTCACAAGTAGCATTGCCCGAGAGTACTAAAAGCAATTTTTGGGATAACTTAGATAAATTGATTCAAGGAATTCCATTAGGAGAGAAATTATTATAGGGGGAGACCTTAATGGGCATGTTGGCAAAGATAATAATGGGTATGAGAGGATACATAGAGGGTTTGGGTATGAAATTAAGAATGACATGGGAGAATCAAGTTTAGAGTTTGCTACATTGTATGATTTGATAATAGCAAATACACAATTCAGAAAAATGGATAAACACTTGATAACCTTTAAAAGTAGATCTAATAGTAGTCAAAGATACTTTTTTTCTTACTAGAAGGGTGGATAGATTAACATGCAAAGATTATAAAATTATATCTGGAGATAGTTTAACTACGTAGCATAGGTTGATAGTATTAGACTTTTTTATTAAAAAATAGAGTAGACTAATATGAATAAAAGATTAAGAACTAAATTGCGGAACTTAAAAGAAGAGAACTTAATACTTTTTAAAGATAAGATGATGAAAGAAGATATTCGAAATATAGATAATGAGACAAATATTATTTGGAATAATATGTCATTTTGTGTTAAGAAGGTGGCTAAGGATATTCTAGGAGAATCTAAGATTTGTAGGTTGGTATAGTAAGAAGAGTTGGTGGTGGAATGAAGAAGTACAAAAAATGATTAGAGAGAAGAAAACATTATATAAAATAGGCAAAAGTGTAAGAGCAAGGAAAACTTTGAGAAATATAAAGAAAGGAAAGAAGCAAGAAGCGCGGTTAGTGAGACTAAATACATGCTTATAAAAATTTCAATAGGAAGTTAGATTTTAAGGATGGAGAAAAAGATATATAAGCTTGCTAAGATGAGAGAAAGGAAAAGTAGGGACTTGGGTAATATTAGGTGTATTAAGAGTGAAGATCAAAGAGTTCTAGTAACCGACGAGGAAATAAAAGAGAGGTGGAAGAGCTAATTTCATAAATTATTTAATGATAACAAAATAGGTGAGCAACATAGAGAATTTAACCATATAGTGATTGATAAAAACTATAGATATTGTCATAAAAATTAGGATCAATGAGGTCAAAGATGCTCTAAAGAAAATAAAAAGTGAAAGAGTCATAGGACCAGACAATATTCCTATTGAAGTTTAGAATTATCTTCAAGATATAGGATTAGGATGGTTAACCAAATTATTTAATAAAATTATTGAGACAAAGAGAATGCCCGATGAGTGGAGTATTAGTACATTGATACCGATATACAAGAAAAAAAGGAGATATACAAAATTATTTAAATTATCATGGTATTAAACTCATGAGTCATACTATAAAACTTTGGGAGAGGATAATTGAGTAAAGACTAAGGAAAGAGATAAGTGTATCTAAAACCAATTCAGTTTTATGCATGGGAGGTCAACTATGAAACATATACATATTTTGAGACGGTTGATGAAGAAATATAGAGAAAAAAGAAAAAATCTACATATGATTTTTATTAACCTAGAAAAAACTTATGATAGAGTGCATGGAGAGGTAATGTGGTGGGTTTTAGAAAAGAAATATGTATCTAGTATATATATTGATGTGGTTGAAGATATGTATGATAAAATAACAACTAAAGTAAGCACTAATGAAGGAGAGGCTAAGTCATTTTTTTTATAATCATAGGTTTACATCAACGGTCAGCCTTAAACCGTTATCTTTTTACTTTAGTTATAGACCAGCTTACTAGACATATTCAGGATGAAATGTCATGATGTATATTATTTGCTAATGATGGAGTATTAATTGACGAGACTAGAACATGTATAATTTCTAAAGTAGAAAAGTGAAGACAAGCTCTTAAAACTAAATGCTTAAGAATTAGTAGAATAAAAACGGAATACAATGAATGCATTTTTAGTAAAACTAGAAGGAAAAAAGAGCCTATAGTACATATTGATGGTCAAGATATATCTAAAAATAATCAATTTTACTATTTAGGATCAATCATTCGGCATGATGGTGAGATTGAGGATGATGTTGTCAGTCGGATCAAATCGGGATGGTTAAAATGGTGGAGTGCTTCAGGAATCTTGTGTGATCGTAGAATACCTCTTAGACTTAAGGGACAATTCTATAGGACAGTTATAAGATCAATAATACTTTATGAATCAGAATATTGAGAAATAAAAAATAGTATGTGTACAAAATGAGTATAGTAGAAATGAGAATGTGGAGATGTTCTTGTGGATATACACTAAAAAATATGATAAGAAGTGAGTATATCCGTAGTAAATTAGAGGTTGCTCCTATAGATGATAAAATGAGAGATAATTAATTAAGGTGGTATGGTCATGTACAACGTAGATCTCTTAGTGCACCCGTTAGGAGAAATGATAATATTATAGTTAATTGAGCAAATAGTTCCAGAGGTAGAACTAGAGAGACTTTGTTGGAATTAATTAAGAAGAATATGGTTATGGTTAGCTTAAAAGAGGAGATGGTCCTAATAGAAGGGAATGGAAGAATATGATTCATATAGCTGACCCCAAATAGTTGGAATAGAGACTTTGTTGTTGTTGTTGTATCGTATGGTTATTGATTGCTTTATTTAGTCAACTGCTATTTTAGTTTCACTAGTATCTAACACGTGCATTGTACGTGTTGTATGTTATAGTTTTGTTTGGAAAAAGTTGCATGTTATAATTATATACGTAGACTATTTGATTAAGCATTTGTTTTCCACCTTTCTTTGTATGCATATTTATATTTAAGGAAGTTTATATATAGTTGTTTGTGAGTTATTCTCTAAATTTGCGCCTTCAAGTGGTAGAATTAAGTGGATATTAATAAAATAAAAAATCATATCATATAGTATAATAAGAGTTGCCTTTTTTCTCTCTCTCAAGGATAAGAGTTGCTTTTTTGAAAGAGGTAAAATATTGAAAAATTAGTCCTTCAAATCATTAAATTGCTCTGAGGGCCCCCAGTTTTTATGCCTAGCTCGCGCTACTTTTCAGCATAGGAAATAATCTGACACTAACTTCTAAGAATTGAGAGACCAAATAGTAATTTTAGTGATTTGGGGGATAAATATTGAAATAATTTATAAGAATTGGAGGCCTGATAGCAATTTCAATTATCTGATGGACTAAATTCTAAATTTAAAGATGTGTTCGCCATCAAAAGGAGTCGTCGTCAACAAGATGTAAGATCGATCATCTTAATTTCTCACTTTCTTTTTTGTTCTGATTTTTGGGATTGGTGGATTAGGGATGACAAAATTGACCCAAACCCATTTGCCCACCCATACCCACCCACTAAATGTTCATTTAAACCCAACCATTCAGTTAAATAGGTCATAAATAGGTGAGTATTATTTTTATAAAAGATAAATGGGTCATAAATGGGCAGGCTATTACCCGCCCATTTGCCCATTTAGATGTGTATTCTTTCAAAAACACCCTCAAATTTTTAACAAGCGCATAAAATATTTTTAAAAATTTAAAATCACAAAAAACACCCTAAAGGTAAACTAATAACCAACCCACATAAAATTTGAAAATTATCAGCAGCCCCTTAGAAATTTAAAGTTTACAAAAAACACCCCCAAAGTTAAAAAATTACAAAAATACCCTCAAAATTTTAAAATTAAAAAAAAAACTCTCAAAAACTTCTAACTTCACATATGACACATGAAATCATGAAATTTATAGTAGGCCTCTAAAAATTTAAAATTTATAAATAACACCCTCAAAGTTTTAGAAAATGCAAAAAACACCCTAAATGGTCTAAAATTAGTAAAATCACCCTGACATTTCACAACCTACAAAGAATATATGAAATCAAGAAATTACCAGCAGCCCCCTGTAAATTTAGAATTTCCAAAAAACACCCTCCAAGTTTAAAAATTTGTAAAAATTACCATCAAGAGTTCAAAATTATAAAAAAAACTCCTAGAAATTTCTAAACTTATAAAAAACACATGAAATCTGAAAATTTTTAGCAGCCTCCTATAAATTTTAAATTCGCAAAAAAACACCCTCAAAGTTTTAAAAAATGCCAAAAGCACCCTCAAGAGTTTAGAATTACAAAATCCACCCTGAAATTTCAAAACTTACAAATAACACCTGAAAGTTGAAAATTACCAACAGCCTACTGTAAATTTAGAATTTACTAAAATGCCCTCAAAGTTTAAAAATTGCAAAAAGCACCCTCAAGAGTTCAAAATTATCAATAAATTAACAAGAATTTTCTAAACTTAAAAATGACGCATCAAATCTAAAAATTTGCAGTAGCCCCTTTTAAATTTGTAATTTCCACAAACACCCTTAAAGTTTTAAAATTTATAAAAAACACCCTTAAAATTTCAAAATTGCATAAAACACCAAACAAATCTAAAATATGCATAAAAAGACACTACAAATCTAGAAATTACAAGCATCTTCTGCGGGTTGTGTACCATAAATTTCAAACTTAGGGATTTTTTTTGCAATTTTTAAACTTTAAGGTAGTTTTTTTCAATTTTCAAATTTATAGTGGGCTGCTGGTAATTTCTAGATTTCATGTGTCATTTGTAGGTTTTGAAATTTCAAGGTGGAATTTGTAATTCTAAACTCTTGAGGGTGTTTTTTGTATTTTTTAAAACTTTGGGGGTGTTTTTTGTAAATTTAAAATTTATAGAATGCTGCTGAAATTTTTTAGATTTCATGTGTTTTTTGTAAGTTTAGAAATTTCTGGGAGTTTTTTTGATAATTTTAAACTCTTGAGGGTGTCTTGTAAATTTTAAACTTTAAGGGTGCTTTTTATAGTTTTTAAATTTATAGGGGCCTACTGGTAGTTTTTAAATTTCGTATGTTATTTGTCAGTTTTGAAGTTTTAGGGTGGTTTTTGTAATTCTAAACCCTTGAGGGTGTTTTTCACATTTTAAAAATTTTTCAGGGTGTTTTTGCAAATTTAAAATTTATAAAAGGCTACTGAAAATTTTCAAATTTCATGTGTTTTTCTGTAAGTTTAGAAATTTCTGAGAGTTTTTTATAATGTTGAACTCTTAAGGGCATTTTTTACAAATTTTTAAACTTAGAGGGTGTTTTTTACAAATTCTAAATTTATCGGGGGCTGTTGGTAATTTTTTGATTTCATATGTCCTTTGTAGGTTGTGAAATGTCAGAGTGGTTTCACTAATTTTAGACCATTTAGGATTTTTTTTGTATTTTCTAAAACTTTGAGGGTGATATTTATAAATTTTAAAATTTTAGGGGCAAAATATAAATTTCATGATTCCATGTTTCATATGTGAAATTAGAAATTTTTGAGAGTTTTTTAATTTTAAAATTTTGAAGGTATTTTTGTAATTTCTTGAATTTGAGGGTGTTTTATGTAAACTTTAAATTTCCAAGGGGTGCTGATAATCTTCAAATTTCATGTGTGGTGGTTGTTAGTTTACCTTTAGGTGTTTTTTTCTGTTTTAAATTTTTAAAAATATTTTGTGAATTTGTTAAAATTTGGACGGTTCCGATGAAGATTCATACTGAGAAGACTGGGAATGGGGGTGCTGAATCCGCCGCCGAGAGCCCGAAACCCCTGTTTATTTAGGTGCTCCTCCTCTCAACTCCTATCTCGATCCGCGATGGCTTCATGCTCATCTCTTTTTCCCCCCTCTTAAAAAAGAATTAAAACAAAAATTGAAAGAAAAATCTTGGTCCGTCCCTTTTTTAACATGCCTCCCACCGCCGCGGCCTTCTTGATCCGCCGCCGCTGCGTTCACCTTCATCATTACTTTGGTCCATTGAGACCATTCTCCACCCGAACCCTAACCCGAGATAGCAGCAGTATTAACAAAGAGGGAGCGAGAAGAGGAGTCCCATGGATGCTGATTGCTCCACAAGGAAAGCCCGAACCTTGCAAACTGTTCAGCCTCGTAAAATCGACGGTGGTGGACGGGAGAGGCCGAACCTTCCTCGATTTCCAGCGCGAGATCCGTCTCCCCGAGACGGCCGTCTCCGATGAGACCCTCTTCACCGGATCCTCTCCGGACGGCTTCCTCTTCTTCACGACCAGAACGAGCGACATCTTCGCCGTCAATCCCCTCAACGGACTCCATCTGCCCCTCCCTCCCTCCTCCTCTCTCCGCCGCCTCCCTTTCTTCCTCAAGGATTTCAAAACCGTGGCTTCCCCTTCTCACGACATCGTCATCCTGAACCGCATCCACTTCGCCGACTTCGCGCGCGTAGGCGACGAACGCTGGACCCCGCTCCCCGACGATTTCGCGTACATGCTCGATTTCACCTTCCACAAGGGCCTCCTGTACGCCGTTGACCACGGGCGGAACATCGCCGTGTTCGATTTCGACAACCCATCGCCGCCCACGGTCGTCTCCGGCGGTGCTGCTCCCCGCATGCTGAGGCACGCCGACCACATCTTGTGCCGCAGCTGGCTGGCGGAATCACCGGATGGCGAAGACTTGTTCCTGGTGTGCAGGCATGAGCAGTTCGGTCTCCGTCGACATGGTTTTAAGGTTTTCAAGCTCAACGGGAATGGCAGGTGGAAAAGGGTGAAGAGCATCGGAGACATGGCCATATTCGTCGGGGTTAATCAAGCCGTGTCTCTCTCAGCTAGTGATTTCCCTGACACTCTTAAGCCCAACTCCTTATATTTCGCAGATGTTCCAAAGAAGACGAGGTCAAACATTCACGACCTTCAAGATGCAGGACTTTTTACTTTGGACGATGAAAGAAGAATCCCAACCTTCATAGAGCGTGAGAGGGGTGAGATGCATATGCCTCCTTTTTGGAAGCAGCATATATGGTTAATGCCTATGACTCCACCTTAAGGTTGGTATGTTCCTAATGCGGCTCCATCTTCATCCGACTGTTCTGTTCAGTCATCAACATTTTGATTATTTCTCCTAATTAATGCATCATCTTATTTTGAATTGGTAGAATCCTGGTTCACATCTACTGCCTGTATTCTCGTTTTAACTAATTGACTGTTTAGATAGTTGTCGTTGTAGACTTTGAACTATAAACAACTTTAGTCTAATTGTCAGTTCCCCCTTTATGTTGCCTAGACGTGTGTTGATCACATCAAATTTAGGAAAAGCTGTGTCTAGGCTCCAAAATTAAAAGCCTCCCTTGCATACTTTTCCCATGGGCTTTAACCCCAAAATCCAAACTTTCATGTGATAAACCCCTCCTCAACCCCAAAAATACGTTCATCTTCTTCCTCCTCCCCTCTACTTATCTTCCCTCCTTCCTCCTATCTTCTTTAGCCAACTTAATTCTTCTCCCTCCCCTCTCCATCACCTCAACTCCCTCTTTGCCTCTCCTTCCTCTTCCAGTCACCCTCCTCTCTCCTCCATTTCATCTTCACTTTCATTCCATTCCCTTTCTCTTCCATTCCACGTCCACCCTCCTCTCTCCTTCTCCTCCTTTTTTATCGCCTCCTTCTCACTCTACAACCACCATTGTACCTCTGGAAGGACATCCTTTTTGGCTAAAACGGTTATTTTTAAAGTTACATCAACTTAATAGTTAAAATTAACATTATAGCTTTGCATTTAATGTTATAAGATAGTTGTTAATCTTTTATGCTAGATGTTAAGTTTACAGAATAGATGTTAATTTTAAAATTAGCACCTAAGTTATATAGTTAACATCTATATGTTAAACTTAACAGCTAGATCATATAGTTTATCTGTTAAAATTAACACATGATTCGTATGGTTAATATTTGTCTTTTAAACATAATACCTGATTCATATAGTTAACATCTACATGCTAAACTTAAAACATAAGTCTTATATTTGTCTAATTTTGATGTTTACACACAACATCAATTAGACGACGAGAATTCCATGATAATTTCATATACATGTCATCTCTTTTGCCGCATCATGATCGATTAGGTGTAGGTTCAATAATTTTGAGAGGCTAGGGGGTAGAAGAAATTTTTCTAGTAAAAAATAATAGTTTCTTGTTCGAAAATTAGCCGCCGACAAAAATTCGGCTTTTGTTGCGCCTTTGACTCATTTAAAATGCCTTAATGTGAAGTTTTTTATTGAAAATATCTTATTGTTAAATGGGTCTAATTCAAGGTTGTTGATAGCGGATAGCGTCGCGTCGCGAGGAGGTACCGCTAAGGCTATTGCGATAAAATAGCAGCAAATAGTGCATAGTCAAATAGCGGTCAAATATAAATAGATTTAAATATTCTAAAAATAAAAAATATATACAAAATCTAAAAATTCTATAAATGCATATTTGATGCCTAAGAATGAAATAGATGTGTAACAATTGCATAATATTAACAAAGTACTATAATTATAAAGAATAAAAAACGTACCTGATGATCAAAAAGACCATTGTTTGTCCCATTCCTTCAACTTTCAAGTCTCTAATATAAAAATTCTCAACAATATAAAAGCATTGATTAGTAACATCATCATTATATTAACTACTAGAAATTTGACATAAAAATAAAATATTCAATTATAGATAAATGAGCAAAGCAAGATAATATCATGATAGATAATAACAGTCTATAGATACTAAGCCAGCAATAAAGATCAAACTCCAAACACATGACACGTCTAAACTCTAATCTCAAAAGTCTAAATAAAAGCAAATTAAAAGCCAGAAGCCTCAAAAGTAAAGTGACTAAAGTTTGAAATCGAGCAATGATTCATCATTACTCATCATCCTCATCATCATCACCAGCGCCGAGTAGCAAAATCTCATCTCTCAAAGCATCCTCGTCACTATCATCATCGTCAAGTTGGATATCCTCCTCATATGAGTCTGAGTCCTCAATAGGTCCCTCCTCATCGTCCTCCGAAGCTATCTCCTCGCTGGCTCTTGAACTACCTGCCATGTTTGCCCTCCTTGTGGTCTTCCTCAGCTGCAAGAAGTCATCTGCTCCAGCTGCTTTAGAAACAACTCTAAGTGGAATGTCAGTCCCTGGATAACAATCCTCTTCCTCCTCAGAGTTGTATCCATCCACCACCCATGAACTAGCGTGCCGACCATCTTTAGCAAGTAGAATGTCCCTCTTCTTTCCATCCTTCCTTGTTGTATCCATCTTGGTTCTGATCCTCAAATTGAATTGCACATAGACCAGATAGCTCAATCTCTTGCTATCGAGCCTGTTCCTTTTCTTTGTGTGGATCTAGAATTCAAACATAAAAAATATCATTTCTCTTAATATATCATTTATTGTTCAATGACTTCAATCTCATTTTTTAATATAAATAATTGAACTTGAAAATTGAAATAAGGTAGTGAGTGAATACCACTTCAAAACAACTCCAGTTTCTCTCACATCCGGAGGAGCTACCTGTCAATCTCAATATCCTAAGAGCCATGTCTCCACCGAATATGTCCCACCAATGAGCTATTTGAAGAGAGTAAAGCAAATTAATCAATTTCAAAACTAGCAAATATATATCAAAATAGAAGTTAATACCTGGATTACGGTCCTCAACAATTCTCTTCACTACTCTCTGTGCTCTTGGCTTTCCATGGATGAAAGCATCGCAGTCTCTATACTTCAAGATCTCAGTGGAGTAGATGGTATCAACAATAACCTCATCAATAGTATCTTCATTCCTAAAAAATAGCTCAGCACAATCAAGAAATGCTTGCTTAGCTTATGCACTCTTCTTAGCCATCTCATCCTCCGCGTAATAGAAAAGAGGATTTAGGAACCATGCAGCTAGGTGAAAAGGACTGTCAAGCCTATTCTTAGCATGCCTCTCTATAATGGACATGATAGGCATATAGTCCTTCTCTATCTTCCAAACAGCGATGATTTCCCTGTTCACTATTTGAAGCTCACCAACAATAAATCCCATTGAGGGACAAGAATCTGAATCAACCATGCGAAGAAACTTGAAAAGGGGCGTGAAGACCTTCAAGCAACTCCTCACACCTCTCCAGAAGGTTCTCGATATCATCGTAGCATTTGCTGTAAGAGCTTTCTTCTTTGCAGCCCCGACAAACTTCAAACTCATAAACTCATCTGAATTAAACATAGCCATTAGTGCATCCTTCTTCTCTAGCAAGCTCCCTAGTGTGAGGAATGAGGTAGCAAATCTAGTGGTGCCCGGCCTAACAATGTCCTTCCTCATCGTGCACTTACGCATAAGTGCTAAAGTCCTGGTGTGGCTATAGATAAAAACTGTCAATGCCCTCGCCTTGTCAATTATATTCTTAAATTTTGCTAATTTTCCAATGTCTTGCAACATGAGATTGGTTGTGTGCGCCGCACAAGAAGTCCAAAAGATTCTTGGCCTCACTTTTTAGCTTCTCCTTTGCAGCCATGTTCACCGTGTGATTATCGATAACAACTTGTACAACATAGTCTGCCCCTATCTCCTGAATGCACTGATCAATCCACTTAAAAAATAAAATCTCTAGTATAAGACTCAACAGACTCCTCTATCGAGTTGTAGAAGATAACTCCAGCACTAGAATGAATGCACATGTTCATAACACATCTGTGCTTCCGATCAGTCCACAAATCTGTCATCAATGTGCAACTGGTAGTCTCCCAAAGCATTTTATGTAGCTCCAAACCAACTGAAGTACGAGCTACTACCTTCTTCAACAAAGGCTCCCTCAACTGATACATCGATGGTCCCACATAGCCTGGACCAAATTGGCCAATAGCTTCACTTATATTGTTGAATGAAGGGAGCATCAATGCATGAAATGGAATCCCTGCTTCATATGTCCAAAGAGAGACCCATTCGTGGACCAACTCCTTTCTTCTTTTGCGCTCAACTGCATCGACTGTTGTTTGCTTCATAGTTGAAGATGATGTAGGCTCCTTTGGCAAGAATGTAGCATATCGATGAATAGTTCCAAATTCACGGGGCCTCTTGTTTCCAATCTGAGTGATTTCTTCTGCATTCTCAATTCTGGAACTAGAAATATCAACCTCCTTCCTACGCTCGATCTCATATCTTATCTTGTCTTACTTCTTGCCCTTACTTTCAACCATTGCTGCTTTTACCTGTGCTATAATGTCAGACGTCGCTTTCTTGCATGGTTCTATATTCCCCCGGCTACTAGTTAAGTGTTCTTTATGGAGGGAAATACCACTAGTGGATTCATGTCCACACAGAGTGCACTTGATCTTATTCTTCTTAGGCCATTTTTGATAAATTGCCCAATTCCATCCAATATCATCTGAAGGGCGCGGATGTGGTGTTGAACTGAAGCTTGAGCCTCAGTAGCTAGATTTGGTCGGCTCTGGGAGCTACCCGACTCTCGATTTTGAGGACTCATCAATGGATTCGATGCTGTAGAGGATAATTCCATATAATGCTTGAAATTTATTCCTATTCAATGAACAAGAACAAATAACAATGTAGTACTAGACTTGAACTTTATAATATTATTTTTGATGCTCAAACTTGCACTCGGATCAAACAGTCACTAATCGTGGTGGGATTAGAGTTTAGTGATGTGGGGCTCGTTTCTCCTCCTAATACGATG
>JBAKGM010003127.1:0-12568 GCA_037177215.1 Asparagus racemosus | reverse complement strand
TTGTTGTAGTGCCTGTGTATTTTCCTGCTGAACCTCCTCGTGCTCAAGCTCATCATCTACCTGACTTCCCACTTGAATACGACTAGAACCCGGTTGGTCTTTAGCTTCTATTTCAATAACCTGAGACTTAGAAATCTCAACAGTCCTAACACCATCATTCTTGAGCGCCCTACCAATTATGGATTTCTCATCAAAGGTAACATCCTTGCTGATCACTTCAAATCTTCCGTACATCAAAGTCGATAGCCTTTTGCGCCCTTCGCATATCCCAAGAATATTGCCTTCTTGACCCTCGCATCAAGCTTTCCCTCATTGACGCGATAATAGGCAGTACATCTAAAAATTCTGAGCCTATTGTAATCTGCATGCTCTCCTGACCACACCCTATAGGGTGTATCACCATCCAATGTCGAATGTTGTGAACGGTTCACAATGTAACAAGCTGTAGCCATCACTTTTGCCCACCATTCGTTGCCCAATCCAGTGTATGATCTCATACACATTGCTTTCTCCCGCAATGTTTGGTTCAGTCTCTCTGCGACCCCATTTTGTTGTGGTGTTGATCTGACTGTCAAGTATCGAACAATGCCCTTCTGATAACAGAACTCCTTGAAAGCACCATTTGTATATTCTGTACCGTTATCAGATCTCAGTGTCTTCAATTTCTTTCCCATCCTATTCTCAACCATTGCTTTCTACTTCGTGAACGTCTCGAACACCTCATTCTTATACTTCAGAAAGTAAATCTAAGCATACCTCGAATAGTTATCTATGAACAAGACAAAGTATTTGGAACCACCCTTAGAAGTTGTCTGAGCTGGACCCCAAACATCTATGTGCACATAATCTATTATCCCTCAGCTCTTAGACTTGCTTCTCAGAAATTAGACCCTGTGCGCCTTTCCATACACATAATCCTCGTAAAAATCCATGCTAGGTTTGTTCAGATTCTTTAGCAAAACCTCTTTACCAAGCACAACTAGACCCTTCTCTAACATGTGCCCAAACCATCTATGCCATAACCGTGTGTGCTCACATGGGTATCCACCACTTCCTTCAGTTCCAACCGCTGCATCTCCTGTTACCGTTGTACCTGAGAGAGTATATAAATTACTGTGACGAACACCCTTCATCACTATCAGGGAACTGCGAACAACCTTCTTCACTCTGTTTTCCGTAACAATTCTGCAATCGCTGGAGTCTAATGCACCAACTGAGATAAGATTCTTGCACAAGTTGGGAACATGCCTCACATTCCTCAAGATTCGGACCAATTCATCATGCATCTTGATCTTGATATTATCTAGCCCTACCATTTTACAAGCATGATTGTTCCCCATCAATACGGTTTCACCATCAATGTCTCTGTAAGTAGTAAACCACTTCCTATTTGGACACATGTGGTAAGAGCAACCAGAATCAAGTATCCACTTCCTGGAGATATCCTTGCCATCCATGACGATATAGCACTCCTTATTGCTCCCTTTCTCTGAAACGTAGCTCGCCTCTTCCTTACCCTCTCTTCTCTCAGTCTTGTTATTATTTTTCTTTCCACATACTCTCTTATTTGGACAGTCGACTTTGAAATGCCCAACTTCACCGCATTTGAAACACGATTTTCCCGTAAGAGGTCTCGATTTAGATCTAGACTTTCCTCCATTACCGTTTCCTTGCTCATTGCTCCTTCCTCTAGCAAACAATCTTTGCGTTTGTTCTTTGTTACCACCAGTAGCCATGTTACTGGTTGTAATCTTTCGAAGATCATCTGCTAGAAGCGTCGTTCTAGTCTCATCCATCTTCAAATTTTCTCCTACAAACATCAGTGTTTCTCATAAGACTTCGGTAGAGGCAGAAGTAGTAGAAGTGCCTGATCCTGTTCTTCAACTTTCACATCTATATCTTTTAAGTCTGATATAGTCCTATCAAACTTATTAATGTATTCCTAAATTGATGAGCCCACCTCCATCTTTCAAGTATATAATTTAGATTTTAAGTAAATCTGGTTCGTTAGACTCTTCATCATGAAGGCATTTTCCAACTTCTTCTACATGCCCGCAGCCGTTTCCTCTCCATCTACCAAGAAAGCTACATCCCTTTCAAGGCATAGGATAATCGACGCCCATGCTTCCAGATCCAGCTCCTCCCAATCCTCATCAGACATATCCTTGTGCTTCTTCTCTTTTCCATGCAAAGTCTTGTGCAATTTTTGAGAAATCAATGTGTTTTTCATCTGCATCCTCCAATAGGAAAAATCATTCTTTCCGTTGAATTTTTCAATCTTAAATTTTCCCACTTTGACTGATTTACTGGTAAACCCCATTCTCTGTTTGTATTAATAAATTCGTTTCTCTCAAAAATTACTGAGCACCACCTCAAACCAGAAGCTACACCACTTCTAATTTGAATAACAGCTCTGATACCAATTGTTGGGAGTAGAGACACGCCCACATGCCTCATAAGCGATATCACATAAGAGAAGGTCCTGATTATATTCACGAAGGAAATATAATCGCCAACGGGGATTAGCTCGGGAAGGAAATAATCGTCGGAGTGGGTGAAATCAACCAAGCGAAGTCACGCACGGACCCTGAGATTAAGACCAAGCGTAATCTTGAGGGTGGATTTTGTAGATCTGAGAACCTACAAACTATAGCCAATACACAATAAACAATAAAGACACGAGATTTACGTGGTTCGACAAACTTGCCTACATCAACGGGAGGGGTGAGGGGAGAATCTACTATGAAGAAGAACACCGACGACTTGTACAATCCACATGCTCGTCCCAAAAATAAAGCTTTGATTTTCACCCAAAAGAAATTGACCGCTCTTTTGTAAAGTCTCTCTCTACCCGCCGCCAAAGAAAACCCTATTTTCCTCCTTTTTCTCTCTCTTTTTCTCTCCTCAAAAAACGACACAAACCCTAGGTTTTTAAAACTTATTTATAGGGAAAGAAAATAAATTAAAAAAAAACCTTTCTTTTTTTTTCTTTTTTTTCTTTCCTGTGTCGCGCACAAGAGGGGGTTCGTTTTGTGTGGTTGTTCCCACGTGGGTGGGCCCCCATGTTCACAATTCTCCACCTCGTACATCATTTGATAAAACTCAAATTTTGGACGAACACCAGAACAACACTACGAACATAACGAGAGAGATCTCCATCAGCCAAACCAGGCCAATCCAGCTGTACCATTATACCATGGTTGCCTACGTACCCTCTGACCGGGATCACAGTATGTTTATGTGTTCTCCTTCTGGTTCACATGAAAAAAAATCATGTTTCTATATTATGTTTTTTTTGTCTCAAATCTTTGCTTTCCTTCTTTAATTCTTCATGACATTTACATATCTGTATGGTTTTTCAGCAAATCTTCGGATATAGGATGTTTTGCTTTGACCATCTCTCTTATGGTGGCATGCCTTTTTGTTGTTGTCCCAAAATGGATTCACATGTTTATAATATCGGATTCCAGAACAAGCATTTGATGATCACGGAAATAACCATCACAAGTATACTCTTTAACTTTCTCTCATCACATACCACCTTCATGTTCCTAAAAATTTTTCAATAAACTCTCTCTAACCTTCATAAATTTACACTTTATGTTTTGAATTTCTTCAACAATTACATTCCGAGCATATGTCGCCTCCTAATATTTTCTAAATTGCTACTAAGTTGGGGCTTCAATCTTTAATTTTGTTTGGCAGGTGTGATATCAATTGTCAATTTCACTTCATCTTCACAGAAAGGTGTTTTATCCACTGTTGAGTGAATTGACACTGGAAGAAGAAAACAATTTGTACGACCTCACGTGCCTCCTCCATCTGAACAAGGATGAATTCGGTAATTTGTAATTTGCATCTACTTTAGCTTTTTAATTCCCTTTCTTTTAATTCTTTGCAAAATTCTCAAGAACCCTCAATCATACTATTTCTGATTGCAAGATCTCCTCATCCGCTTTGGATCCCGTAGTGACCTAATTCATGATCCTTAGGTGAGAAAATAATCCGACCTCATGGTGCCTTTGTGAGTTTTCTTTGAATTTACCTAGCTGAATTTGTAGTGAGTTTGTTGAAACCTTTTTGGTGTAGTCAATATATTTGTTAATTTATTTAGTAAATTCTTTTGATGATTTCTTTTCATAAATGGCAAGATGTTGTTTAATATTTATTTGAATGATTTATGATCATAGTCAATTAATGTATATAAATATTGGCGTTTGATGATGATAGATGATATCAAAAAGTTAACGTCTTTAGGTACTGATGGATTTCTTATTAGTTCTTTATAAAATCTCAGTGAACCCTTAATCGATATCTGTTAGCGCAAGCTTCCTTCCATGGATTTGGATCCTACAGCCAATGTGATTCATGATCGTTTGGTGAGAAAATGATCCAATCTCATAGTTTATTATTGGATTTTCTTTCACTTCAAGTAGATTACAGTTTTTATTTAGTTTGGTAAATTTTTTTTTTTTTGGTGTAGTCAATATATATGTGTTTAATGCATTGCTCCTTTGGGTTACATACATATATGTAGTTTATGAATATGAGAATTTTATCATGCATTTGCAGCAGCTCAATCAAAGGAAGTTTTATCAATCTTTTTTGATTTTTTTAATTCACTCCAAGCTTTAAATTGTTAAAGGTTAGAAATTATATATAAATAGTTATTATGGTCCCTTTAATCTTGTAGGAGACAATGAGAACAGAGTCCAATAGGAATCTCAGAGTGGAGCTAATAAGTTTCACTCTGATAAGAAATGTTTGTTTCTTTTCCCTTCAATTTAAAAATCCTTCTTAATATGTATACAGTGTTGGCTTGTAACTGGGATCGGCCTAAGCACATACCAAGAATCGTCGAGAAGAGAAAGAGAGAAATTGGCTAGAGGAGGAAGAAAATTAGCCTCTTGATTTCGGCCAAAAGAATAGGGAGAGGGAGAGTTCTTGGGGAAAAGTCTATATTTTTTTTCTCAATTCACAACTTAAATAATTACATGGGTTCTCCTTTATAAGATCACAATTTGAATTCTCATCCTCTAACTAGGACTTTTATACATACTAGGACTCTTACACATACTAGTACTCTATCCACAAACTTAGACTCATACTAGGACTCTATTCACCCTTAGAGTCCTGGCCTGATTAAACGCCCCGCATTCTCCCCCTTAATCTGGACAAGACTCGAGGTCCTCACTCCTAGCAACTATCGCATCTCAATGAACTTCACCCTTGCTAGGGCCTTCGTGAGAATGTCCTCCCGCTGCTCGCTGGTGTACACGAACTCCACTTTAATCTGACCTCGTTCAACACACTCGCGAATGAAGTGGAAACGTGTGTCGATGTGCTTGCTTCTTCCATGGAATACTGGATTCTTCATCGAGGCAATTGCGGACTTGTTATCGACGAATAGAGTAACCAGCTTGGGCTCACTGCCGATCACCTCGCTGACTAAGCTCCTCAACCACAGTCCCTGGCATGCTGCGGCTGTTGCCGAATTCTTCCTCGCAAGAAGATAATGCCACTGTCTTCTGCTTCTGCGATGTCCAAGTGACCACACTGTCACCTAGATAGAATGTCATGTCGCTTGTGCTGCGCCTGTTATCAACATATCCTGCAAGATCACTGACGGTGAATCCCACCAACTCTTCATTGCCTCGCCCTCGCCTGTACACCAATCTGTAGCACACAGTATCCTTCACGTACCTCAGAAAGTGCTTGACTGCCTAGCGATGCACAACTATGGGCTGCTCCATGTACTTACTCACAATCCCCACGACATGGGAAATATCGGGTTGGGTGTGAGTAAGATACCTCAAGCATCCAATGATGCGCCTATACTCTGTCGCATCCACCGGCGTTCCTTCAGGGTCCTTTCCAAGATTTAGCTTTCCCTCTATGGGATACTGGGTCGGGTTGCAATCCACCATGCCAAATTGAACCAAGACCCGCTTCGCGCAGGCCGCATGCCTCAGCAAAATACAATCACCTCTCTAGTCCACCTCAATCCCAAGGTAGTAGGAAAGTAGCCCAAGGTCGCTCATCTTGAACTCCTTCATCATCTGCAGCTTGAAAATCTTGATCTCATCCGCACTCGAGCCTATGACGATCAAGTCGTCCATGTACACACCAACAATGAGTATATGCCCTCCGTTGCTCCTGGTGTATACCGCCTGCTTCTGAGAGCACCTTACAAACTCGATGCCCTTCAAGCACTTGTCAAGCTACATGTTCCACACCTGTGGTGCTTGGCGTAGGCTGTAGAACGCCTTGGAAAGCTTGTAGACCTTGTGCTCTTCATTCTTCACAATGAACCCTTCAGGCTGAACCACATACACTTCTTCATGGAGATCACCATTTAGGAATACCGACTTGACATCTAGATGGTGCACCTCCCATCGGCGCTGTGCTGATGTACCAAGGATCATCCTGATGGTGTCAAGTCTCACCACAGGTGCAAACACCTCGTCAAAGTCCACACCATGCTGCCAGACGTAGCCCTTCGCTACAAGTCTCGCCTTGTGCTTGAGAATTTTGCCCTCATTGTCCTTCTTCAGCTTGTACACCCATTTGAGGCCAATGGGTTTGGGGCACCGCGGGAGCTCCGTGAGTACCCAAGTCTTGTTCTTCTCGATGGCCTCCATCTCTTTTTCCATGTTTGTTCCCCATTCTTGCTCCGTTGTAGCCTCACGGTAGCTCGTGGGTTCTTCACTGGCCTGAAACAACTCCTCTGTGGGAAGGTCAACCACCTCTGTCTCTACGTAGATCTCTGCTAAGGAACGGTAGCGCACAGGTTCATTTTGAGAGGTAGAAGTGCCCGGTGTTCTGTGCAAGGCTACTAGAGTCATCGTTGCAACTTCAGGGGGGTCCAAACACCTCCGACGCAATGGGACTTAATGCTTCAATAGCTGCACCTGGGCTAATAGCTGTCTGAGATCTAGATCTACTAGTTGGCGGTCCAGTTCAGCCAGCTAGTCGTCCGCCTACTGGCAATGTGCTGGCTGTCGTGCCGGCTGCTGCCAGTTCCCATTCCATGATGAACTCCACCCAGTTGTGTGGTCTTTCGTCTTTGTCTTCACTCCACTCCCATCCTTTTCCTTCCTCGAACGCGATATCTCTGCTAACATGAACTTTTTCGTGTTGAGGATCATAGAGACGATGCGCTTTGCTACCTTCTTCTACGCTAAGATACACCATTGGCGTGCTCCGGTCATCGAGTTTCTTGTGAGAAGCACCGGCAACCTTCACACGTGCTAAGCTTCCAAATATTCTCAAGTGTTCTAGATGAGGTTTCTTGCCAAACCAAGCTTACGTAAGGAGTGAGATCGCACAACGCTTTGGTTGATAGTCGGTTGAGCAAGTACACTACATGTCTGACTGCTTCGCCCCACATCGTTCCTGGCATATGCATGCTCTTGAGCAAGCTCCTCGCTGTGTCCATCACAGTGCGGTTGCGCCTCTCTACTACACCATTTTGTTGTGGGGTGTACGGTGCAGTGAGATGTTGTTTGATGCCATAGTATTCACATAGCTGGGTGAACTCCTTTGACAAGAACTCGCCACCTCGATTTGTCCTCAGTGTCTTCACTTTGTGGCCACATGCGTTCTCTACCTCAATCTTGAACTTCTTGAAGACTTCACAGGCCTCACTCTTGGCCTTCAACATGTACATCCACATCCATCAGCTGAAATCATCAACAATAAGAAGGAAGTATTTGTTACCAGTAAGTGTAGACGGGGTGATCGGGCCACATAGATCGGCATGAAGTAGCTCCAGCAGCTTCTGAGCCCTGAAATTTGCTTGCAAAGGGAATGGAAGTCTTGCTTGCTTAGCGACGAGGCACCCCTCGCATAGTTGGTTTGGGTGCAAAATCTTCAGCAACCCGGCAGCCATCCCCTTGTTGGTCATCATCTTCAGGGTGAAGAAGTTGACATGCCCAAGACGAGCATGTCACAACCAAGCTGGATCATCCATACTCGCCGTCAAACACACCGGCTTGCATGTCTTCAATGCTATCTTGTACAGTCGGTTAGCTGAACGTGTAACCCTCATCAAGAGAGTACCGTTCTGATCAAACACCCTCAAGAACTCTTCAGTAAGAACAACTTTACTCCCGTCTTCAGTCATCTGACCAAGGATAATGATATTTGATTTCAAGCTCAGAATGTAATATACTTTGATCGTTGTTCTTGCACTGGAAGAGGATAGAGCCTTTCCCCTTGATCTCCACTGCGGACCCATCACCAAACTTGACAGTTCCGGTGATCTTCTCGTCGAGCTCCTTGAATTTGCCTCGGTGACCAGTCATGTGATTGCTGGCTCCATTGTCAAGCTACCAAATGTCAGTGTCGACTCGTGCCTCCCCTGCTGCGAGCACGTTCGGCGCCACCTTCTCTTCATTGAGCAAGACAACAGTGGATGTTTCCTCCGACACAGTCATCATCAAGATTGGCTCCTCATCATAGATTTAGGTGAGGTGAGCCTTGTGATCGTGGTTGTGATGTTGCTTGTGACACTCCGACTAAAAGTGCCCGTAGACTCCGCAATTGAAGCACTTGATGTTGGATTTGTCTCGACCACTGCTCGTGCTACTCTCACCATCCTGGCGAGCTGCGCCACCGTGGCTGAAGCTGCTGCCGAAATGGCCTCCCTGGCCGCCGAAGCCACCTTGACCCTCCTGGCCGCCTTGGCTTCCTCCGCAGCCTACCTGGCCACCTTGGCTACACCACGGCTGAACTGGCCTCCCTGGCCGCCGCCGAGGCCCACCTAGCCGCCGGGGCCTGCCTGGCCATGGCCACGTCCTCTACCAGTTCTGCGTGTGCGACCTCATCCACTGGTGTCGCTCATCGTCTGTGTTGAGAGGAAGTTTCCGCCGCTCTTCTTGGCCCTTGCTTGCCACTCCGCATGTGTCAATAATATGTGCTCATGGATGTTGTCTCGAAAAACACGTGCGCGCTCCTCGTGGGCCTTGAGACGCCCGATCGCCTCCTCGTGTGACATGCTGTCAATGTCCCCGAACTGCTCAATCATGGAGACGATAGTAAGAAATCTCTCTAGTTCCGCCCGAAGTAGCTTCCTGACGACGTAGCTCTCCTGCATCTCGGCGCCTAAAGCACGGATCTTGGTGACGATTCCTGTCAACTTCATCGAAAAATCGTCAACGTTGTCGCTTTCCTTCATCTGGAGAAGTTTGAACTCGGACTTCAGGGTCTGCACCTTCGCGTTCCTGACACGGTCCACTCCTAGATGCGTCGTCTTCAGCGTCTCCCACGCCTCCTTTGCCGTATGCTTCTCTGCGATCACCATCAAAGTCTCTTCAGGAATCCCCTGATAGATGGCCACCAACGCCATCTGATCCTTCCTGTCTTCCACAGTCACATCTGCCGCGGGCTCAACGGCGTCCTACACGTCTTGAGCCTTCATGTAGGCTTTCATCTTGATCGCCCATGAAGCATAGTTGTCTCTTGATAGCGTCGGATATTGAAGAGTGAGTGCACCCCCCTTGGTCGTCATCTTCTCCACGCTTGTCATATCTCCAGATCTTGGTTGGCGCTTGGGCATAAACCTCGCTCTGATACCACTTGTTGGCTTGTAACTGGGATCGGCCTAAGCACACACCAAGAAACGTCGAGAAGAGAAAGAGAGAAATCGGCTAGCGGAGGAAGAAAATCGACCTCCTAGTTTCCGCCAAAAAAATAGGGAGAGAGAGAGTTCTAGGGGAAAAGTCTTTTTCTTTCTCTCAATTCACAACTTAAATAATTAGATGGGTTCTCTTTTATAAGATCACAATTTGAATTCTCATCCTCTAAGTAAGACTCTTACACATACTAGGACTATTACATGTACTAAGACTCACAATTTGAATTCTCATCCTCTAACTAGGACTCTTACACATACTAGGACTCTTACACATATTAGGACTCTATTCACCCATAGAGTTTTGGCCTGATTGAACGGCCCATATTTCTACGGGAATCATAAAGTTAGACATTTGCCAAGAACATTTTCATGAGAGTCCCACCTGTTAAAAACTGCCCCAACTAAAAACTAACAGGTTATTAACGCTGCCATTGAGCCAGGGGGTGGGTTTGCTGATAAAATAGAACGTGGATGATAAGTAGCTATACCCCAGGGGTTGCATCTACAAATGATCCTACATTTAAAAGTACAATCACTAGCAGTTAAAATAGGCATCATCAGTACCTCTGTTGATGCAGATAGGCAGTGGGGCGTATCCGACACCTCGGTCTAAGTGTTGAAGTAAAGACAACCACACTTCCGTCTTTGAAACTTGTATATGTCATTTTGCTATCACAAGAAAATGCTGCATGGGTGATGAAACCCTCTTGGGGCGACCACTGCGAAAAAAAGTAGAATTATAACCCAACGAAACTTGGTGATAAAAAAAAAACCACAGTGCATATAGAAATGAACAAAGACTTCGTGTACGCAGACATTAAGACATGCATATGAAGTATACATTTCTGAGGACCTATGAAGATACATAACTTCGACAATTGATAAGAGAATACAACAATTTCATAAACAAATAAGGTCATTACATAACAGTGTCTAAGTGGTCACGGATTACAAATATTTAATATAGTACAAGTATTCACTAAAACATTATTTCCGGTCATCATTCATTATATCAGGTCTACTACCATTATGGGATCTTTAGAGAAGCAAGACACTAAATTGAGAGGGCAATGCCGAAAGAATGACCAAAGTTTACAGTTATATCCATCTGTCTGATCCTCCTCTGAATGGATGATGGGTCTCTGATCCAGGAAGTTACGTGCACACAGGAGGGGTTTAGCATAAATCCTTTAGTGCCAACCACCAGGTTCACTAATAGAAAACAGACTATTGGTGACGGGGTAAACCGTCGCCAATACCTCCTAATCCGTCGTCAATACACATTGGCGACGCCCATTCACCCGTCGCCAATATGTCCATCGTCAATACACATTGGCAACCGGTACATCCGTCGCCAATGTGTATTGACGACGACAAAGTATTGGCAACGGAACACATTGACGACGAACACGTGTCCGTCGCCAATACACATTGGCGACGAACCAGGTCCGTCGCCAATACACATTGGCGACGGACGAGATCCGTCGCCAATACACATTGGTGACGGCAATGGCCGTCGCCAATGTATATACATTGGCGACAGATAATTCCGTCGCCAATGTACGTAATTCAGAAAAAAATATTGTTGCATTTTACAGCCCCCAATCGGGAATATACCTGTTCATGATTATACACAATATCCAATCCAATCCATACACAATATATTCAACAATATTCACATTCATCCATACACATACAACTCTCACATTCATCCATTAATCTAAACCAATCCAAATCAATTCAAAAACAATACATGTCCATCCCCATACAATATTATTCTACAAATCAATAAAACCAGAAATTAGAAATATAATACATATCTCATAAAATCTGAAAGTAATAACATACACAATCTAGAAGTCCACAAAAGTAATAAAAAGTCTAACTCACTACTCACTCATCGTGATCCTTTTCGTCGTGGTCCCTAACGTTGGTGGCGGCTACATCAGAACGCCGTATCGTGCTACTGCTCCCTACGGGAGTACCTCCTCTAGACTGAAAAGAATGTAAATTAACATGAGAATATATTTCAAAACATTCATAATATATAAATACATATATAATATGACATATATACCTCTACACCAGTTGCATATCCATGCTCATCAAATGCTAACTTCATGATATCCATGTATACAGGTTGTGGAAGCAACTCCTTTAAGGGCTAAGAATCGATGAGTCGCTGCACGACTTCCCAGGTAGTTTGTGCACCGCCTAACTCGCTTTTAATAGTGGGAAGAATACTGAAAGCGAATGGGGTTTCATCACTGTCCAACAAGTATTTTCCGATCTTACCCACTACGTATGATGTGTCACATCATCGCATCGAGGTCATAGACGAGTGGCTAGGCTGATTGGTCGCTGTGAATCTCCTAACTCTAGCACTTGACAACGGCACTCTCCCTTTTTTGTTGGGTTTTAAACCATAAGCTCTGTCAATGACTTCCATCCACTTCTCTCTGGTCATACGGTTAGGCTCTATAGAAGTGTCCTCTATGCCCTGAGACTACATGACCTGGATCAAGACAATATTTTGCGAAGCTTCCAGCACCGCCTGTATGTCATATACCACAAAAAAATTAGAAACTCTAATGAGAAAGCATTAAGTATATACAAATTTAAAATTAATCTTAAACTTACATGCATCTCATTAATTTTCTCCACTTTTTATCACTATCGTAGGCCTCGGGTGGTGTATATGCACTTTTAGAGAAGGGTCAGGGGCATAATCAAAGCATCCTGTGAGATATTAAATTCCAAATTAATTCGAGAAATGCATGAAACTAGTCACATGATATCAGTTTTAATAATATGATCATACCGGGTTCTCACTCAAATAATTATGCTCGATCCATGCATAAGGAGTAGATCCTAAAAAGTGATCGTATAGCTTCGATCTGCGATTCGCCGATGCCGTCTCACATTTTTCCT
>JBAKGM010002961.1:0-12582 GCA_037177215.1 Asparagus racemosus | reverse complement strand
ATATAGACTCCAGAGCTGACACGTGGCAAGATCAGAATGGTAGACCAAATCATACATGAGTGGGTCAGATTTACCTCGATATCTAAAGAAGCGTCACTAAAAACAAAGTGCTGCCCTCTTTATTCCCCAACTACTTCACCCAAAAGACGAAGTGATAGCGCCACATGGTCTCCTGACGTCATAACATCTTTTCAAACAGTGAACGGCCACCTAATCCTGACAAACTATTCCAACTATAGCCAACTGGACTTTTCTGTCTAAATGATCGAGTCGATATGTCGACTCCTCGAGAAATGACTGAAAACGCAGTGTGAGCTGACCTTCGAACAAATCGAGTCGGACGACAAAAGGTCTACATTTAGATCAATGGAGATATCGTTCAAAGAGTAACCCCAGCTAGCCACCTTAACGCTGATCTCCTTTTATGGAGAAGTTTCCAATCTGACCGACTATGAATCAACTGTCATCCTTTATGAGGAATAAACAAGCGTAAAGCCTTCGCACTTATTTCAATTTGAGACACCTATCGTCCAACTAAAACAGAGCATTCTACAAAGTAATTCAACTTGACTTGCAAATGAGTCAATTCACGCAATAAAACTTAGCATGCAGACGTTAAACCAAGAAAGAATCGAATAAACAAAAGTATCATTTTATTTATCTTTTGGAGCATTTACAAATCGACAAGTCTATGCCTATAACATAATTTAAGGTACAAAAGATTGAAATACTAGAGTGAAGGGGAGGGCGAGAGGTTCATGCCTACCCCAAGGGGTCAGGGGCAGAGCGCTAGCAGGTGCAAGCGGAGGAGTCGACTGGGATCCCGACTCAATCCCTTCGCCCTTTCAGCCAGAAGAGCCCTCGCCACCTCCTCGGTCCTCTTGGCAGGATCTGCAATTGCTTCATCCTCATCATTGCCATTCTCGTCCCCTGCAATTAAGCACAGTCAAATCGAGTCCACCCCCTAATCTCTCTATGTCCTCCAGAGCCTCTAGACAATTGGCGACGTTGGGAGGATAGTGAAAGCGGTTGGGATCGCCTCGCATCTTGGTTGGAAGTTGAGCCTCCAGATAGTAGTATCTCGCATTGTAGGTGAATGCCACCTCAGCCTTCCTAACAATGCTCTGGCGGCACACCTCAACGACCTCTGATCGATAAGCCTTAGACTCCACGAAGGTGACTTGACTCTGGACAAGGGATAAGGACTCCTCATGCCAAGTGCCCTTGTGCTGAAGTCTGTTCCTAGCCACTCGCTCCTCCTTGAGCATATGCTTAGCACGCTGATGTAGGCATTGAAAATTGCTGATGAACCCCAAGTGTGATTTAATCAAGAGAATATTGAACAACAACATCATCAAAATCTAAGGAAATCAACCACGGAGGTAGAACTGGCACATACGAGACACTTATTGTGTCTCGGCCATGTCCGAGACACTCGTTGTGTCTCGGCCATATTAGAGACACTTGTTGTGTCTTGGCCATGACTGAGACACTTATTGTGTCTCAGTCATCGCCGAGATACCAAAAGTGTGTGAAATATTTTTCAGGTGTTTTATCGTTATTTGTGGGACCCGTTGGACCTTTTCAATACGTGGGGATGTTCAGCTACATTAATAGGCAGTTACATTCTTGAAAACCACCCAATAAGCGTATAAATAGGGCATTAAACATGCCTTAAAAAGAGGGAGGAGCAGTTACAACAGCCAGGAGATCTGACCTCTTTGGCCGAGACAGTTTTGGGCCGAGACACAAAAAGCGTCGCACCAGCTATGCAATTCTGGCAGGTCACAACTTGTGTTCTTTTCAGCGGTTACACCTCCTAAAGGCTATAAATAGCTTCCTATACCCATAAGGAAGAGGAGATTTTGGAGGAGCTAGATTTTTGGGATTCAGATAATTCTAAGAAGAAGAGACCTCAAAGGAGCAGAGGAAGAGTTTAGGAACATTTCACTTGGAGATTCCTCGAGTTTAAGCTTCGCCTTAAATCTTGGGAAGAGTAAATATCTTATTTGGCTAAGATATTTGCTTAAGTTTTTTGTTTCCTTTGTGAAACATAAACTCAACCCCGCCAATTCGATGATCGTTGCTCGGTGGTCCACAGACGATGCGTCCCTGGCACAGGCAAAGAACCCACGCAAGCAGGAGCTCGCTACGTAGTGAATTCTGTATGTGTTTTATAAGAGAGTGAGATCATTTTTTTTGTATTAGAGAGAGCTACACATGTAATCTTTCATTTGTTTTGTTTTCATCTTGAAACATTTTGAAATGAAAACTACAAAGAAACCTAACCTCGGCGGAAACACGCTGGCCACCACAATGGGAGCCAATAGTCTCAACATTGAGGCTATTGTGTTACAGCCAAAGAACGATCAAGCTGAACTCATGGTCGATAGACTGGATTACGTCTTTGATCAAGCCAAGTTTGAAGAGTACCTCTCCTCCTCTTCATCAAAATCCTCCTCATCTCGCAAGCATCAGAGGGTTTTATCTTCAAGGAGGGAGGTCCGATCTGTTGTGATGAACCTCACCCAATTGTGACTGAGGTTTCCTCTCGCAACAATACACCGGCAAATTGCAAAGCCAGGAGCTCTGCTCATGGTGCTCTACTATGAGGAAAGAGTCATCTTACAAGGTCTCTGTTGATGCTCGGATCACACAGTCACTAACCTCTATAGGATTAGAGTTTAGGAGAGTGGGGTCCGCTTCTTCTCCTAATGCCTTGTGGTCGTACACGTCGGAAGGCTCTCCGACTCTGGGGGAGGACTTGTGGAAAAGGGCGGAGTTGGAATCTCCGGTGGTCTCCCCGACGATCAAGTCAGTATGAGAAGGGAAGAAATTGTAATGTGTCAAGAGAATGTCTAGGCTTGGGCTTGCTTACCTCGTTCGTTGAATAGCTTTCTATTTGTATGGAGTCAGAGGGCACTTTGGTCATTCTAGCTAATGCTTAGCTAAAATGTGAGTCAGTCCTATTCTTACGTATGCTGACTCAATGATGGGACAGAAACGAATATTGGGGATTACGCTGGACATCCTTGACAGGTGTCGATTGGAGATTGGGGCAGGAGTTAGCATTGTTCACTCAGCATTAATGGGAATGGGATTAGTTATGCACGCAGCCAGAGAGGTTAGAGGTGCCTTAATTATCATGTGAGATGGAGGGATCAAGGCACTGGTGATCTAATTAATGCGATGCCGACGTGCTTTTAGGTCCAAACTTTGTACAACCATCGCCTGGGGAGGAGGACTTGAGCCAGCCGAGTGGAGGATGTTAGGCTATCGAAGAGACCGGCTAACACCGCCATTCGCATCGTCCACGAGGGTACTCGCCTATGGGGATGACTAGTCCCACTCACAAGTCACCCTGCGAGGGTCGGTCGACTGGAGAGTCGAAGAGGCCGACTAGTACTGCCATTCGCATCGTCCACGAGGGTACTTGCCTAGGGGGATGACCAGTCCCACTCACAAGTCACCCTGTGAGGGTTGGTAGACTGGAGAGTCGAAGAGGCTGGCTAGTACCGCCATTCACGTCTTCACGAGGGTACTCGCCAAGAGGGATGACTAGTCCCGCTCACAAGTAGCCCTACAAGGGTCGGTCGACTGGTGAGTCGAAGAGGCCAGCTAGTACCGCCATTCACGTCATCCATGAGGGTACTCACCTGGGGGGATGACTAGTCCCATCTCCCGGGTTATCCAAGGGATCCGGATTAAGGTAGCCTAAGCCCATTCTCTTACCTTAAACGTTGGTATTCCCCTCGAAATTCAAGGGCTAATTAGTGAAAAAATGTCCAAGACCATAACAGTTGGCCCCTTTCACTTGAAGTCGTCTTTGAGATGGGTTTGAGCGAAAACAAAGTCCTAGGTCCTAGCCGAGAAGAACATGTCCAAAAAAAGGGGGTCGCGAAGGTTCCTACGATGGGACATGGCTAACGTCAGCAAGCCACGTCAGCAAGCAGCTTTATGCTGTTGATGCTTCATTCTATGCGCCCGACGTTCCGCTTCTCGAGAGAAGTGATCTCGACCGTTGAATTGGAAATGGAGGGAGGATGAGGAGGAGGTTTATTCCTCGTGGTCCTCTATATAAGGGCGAGAATCAAGGAAGAATAAGTTTTACTTATCATCCCCAAGGATCAGATCTCTAACAATTCTCCAGCACTTTCAGAAGCGGATTCTCATGGATTCTGAATGCTTGAGCCAGCTAGACGCCTTTCATTCCAAAGTGACTGTGGCGCAGATGCGGGCGTTGCACTCTAAGTTTGACATCCCGAAGGAGTTTAAGCTAACGGCACCGGCGAGATCTACGGCGATAGACCATCACAGCAAGGGGAAAGCCCCCTTATACATCAAGCACTTGGAGTGTGGTTTGCGGTTGCTGCTGCATCTATTTCTTCAAAAAGTGTTTGAGGCCTTGGGGGTGTCCCCGATGCAGATGAAGTCTAACTCCATTGCAGTGCTGGTGGGCTTTGTCGTCATTTGCTTGTGGCTGGGGATCACCCCATCAATAAATGTGCTGAGTCACCTGGTAAACGTGACAATCCAAAAAGCCACTCACTACTATCTCCAGACATCTGGAGAGTTCAAGGTGATTCTTGACGCTCCTACCTCGAACAATGGGCGGAAGGAGAAGTTCGTTTGGGTAGAGGGGGACGACTCCAACCTTGACTATTTGAGTTGGCTTGAGATTAGGAAAGGGGCTCTGGTCCAGAAGCCTCTGTCTGCCACCAAGAGGTAGGAGTTAGACCAAATTGTGTCATACACTGGACTATGTACAATGGGGGCTCTTCTTGACAAGTCGGTCCTACGGCTGCATGGAATCTCATCAGTCCCCCTACTAAGCAGGACGAGATGAGGGCCCACAACCTTACCTTTGGGGGGCTTGTAAACTTGACGGTCGCGGTTGAGCTAGCTCCCTTTGAAGGGTCTTCTAACGAGTCTCAGGGGGAGCTGGCATCCAGGCCGGCTATGCGGCCCCGAACGGGAACAGCCGCTGAGGGGGTTGCACCTTCTCCAATGTGGGAGGAGGTGACTAAAGGTGTAGTTTCTAGCATTGCTCAGGGCTTTCGCAGGAAGTGGTAGCAGAAAACCTCTTGTGGTTCGAGGGGGGCTAGACAACTAAGGGAAACCCAAGATGCCCCGATGGAGGCGGGGTCATTTGACTCAGAAGATGAGCCCGCCTCCCAACTGTCCGAGGCCAAAAGTGTTGCTGCTGAAGAAGTGACTCTGCGTTGGGCCCCGAATTCTCAAGTAGAGGAGCCCCGCAGGTCAGGCAAGGAGCCAGTTAGGGACAAGAGTAAGAGCTCTGCATCAGCGGGATGGCCCTCCCCATACTATTTGGCTGAGTCCGAAGTGGGAGTTTGGGCTAAAATGAGGGATCTGCTCATCGGGAGGCTCCCTCCTTGCAGGAGTCATGAAGAAGAGCCTGGTAGCGAACATCAGTTTGACCCCGCCAGTCATATGGATGTTCGTTCTTCCATCTTTAAGTCTCGGTATATACAGGCGAAGGCCATGGAACAATTTAGCCTTCCCAATGAAGAGGAACTTCTGGAGGATATTCCGGACATGGGCCCCCACATAATCCTTTGGAGTTATCTGATGCATGGGTACCTCGTGGAGCAGGAGATATATTGCCGCCTGGCTTGGGGTCATCACGCTTACAAGAAACTTCGAAAGGCTAGAGGAGGGCATGATGCTGCTGAAAGCACTGAACTTGACCGAGTCGTCATGGATCTCTTAACGAAACTGGCCGAACTCGACGACTGGCGTAGGGAGATGGAGGTGAAGGAGCAGCTGATCGCTAAGCTTAAAGCTTCCAACTTGAAGAAGTCGATCGAGATTCAGCAGCTCAGGCGAGAGCTTCATCTTGGTGGCTGGGGGTAGCTCTGCTTGCTCGATCAGTGAAGCGCTGAAAGAACGGGACTTGGCAGTGACGCAAGTTGCTATCGAGAAGCAAGTTGCGCAACATGCTAAGGCCCAACTTGAGGGAGAGCTGGTTGGCAAGCGAAAGCTTCAAGAGAGGTGCACTCAGTTGAAGAAGGCCTTGAGCCTAGTAGAGAACAAAGTGTTGTATTTAGAGTCTTTTGTCTACCAGTCAGTCGTTATGGAACAGAGTCAGCCTACAATTATCGAGGAGCATCGCCAAAGCGCCATGGGAAAAATGGAAGTTGCGCTAGCCTGCAAAGCTGGCTGTGATTATATGGCGACACAATTATCTGCTGAGCACTAAGAACTCAGTAGGCCGACCTCAATATCCTCCCAGCATTGCCAACTACATAGACCTCCTAACCAATGTGGAGAAGGCAGGGGGTGGCTATAATGTGGAAGGAGGTGAGGGCGAGGACGAGCAGGAGGGGGCTCCTGGCTGGTCGACTGATGAGTTGACTGGGGGAGTCGAGAAAGATGCTGGTGCGGGTTTGGTTGAGAGGGAGAGAGTCGGCACCACATATGAAGCTCTATCGACTCCTCCACCTTCATCGAATGTCTCTCTGCCTCTGACTCCTAGAGCTGGCATGAACTTTTTGTAGTTTAGGTTCAAGGGCTAGGAAAATGTAACCTGTTTGTACTCTTGTGTATATGTTTGACAATATAATAAATGACATAATTTTTACCCTTTCCACACTTTCCTCTATTTTTTCTGCAATTTTATGTGTGACATTCTGTGATGCATTGGCGACACGTTTGTCGAGTCAACGAGTCAGGTTTGTGGTAGTAGTATCCTTATGAGTTTACCTTGTCTCTTCTTTAATATATTAAGTTTATGATAGCACCGTCCTGAAAGAGCATTGTGTCAACTGGGAGTCATCTTTTCAGGACTTAACTATTGTGAATTTTTTGCTTTAGTTGTCAGTTTGCGATAGTAACTAGTGGGGCGTCGACTGGGTCTCGCTGAGTTGATGGGCTTGGAAATTTTAAGAAGCGATTGGGCCAAGTCACTATGAGTGACGTCACTGTACTTCAGCCGTCAGTGCCGCTTTGATTTCTGCACAAAGTATCATGGGGAATCGAAACAGGTGGTGTTGTGATTTTCGAAAGGTAGTTTGGATTCCAGCCCTAACCTGGACCGTCGACCCCAAAGCAGGCGAGCCGTTCTAAAGTCACACGCGAGCCCTTGCTTTCCTATAAATGCCCCCCTTCTTCAACCAGGGCTTTCTTTACACAACTTCAAAGATTAGAACTTTCTCTTTGTACTTCGAGCTCAGAAAATTTCCTAATGGCTGCTTCTTCTTCCACTCCTGTAGATAGGCTCCGTCTCCTCGCCCCCATCCACTCTAAGGTGATGAGTGAGGATTTGGAAGTCCCCTTCGAGAGGTATGACATACTGCCGGCCTTTGAGCTCTCCCTGCCGGAGAAGGAGGACGCGGTGTTTGATCACGGGCCTGACAGGGCGCCACTATATCTAGCCCACATGGAGTATGGGCTACGGTTGCCCCTCCCCCGCTTCTTAAGGAGGGTTTGCGAGTGACTGGGGGTCTCCCCCTTGCAGTTTGCTCCTAATGCTATCGCTATAATGATGGCGCTCCTGGTGATCTACTACCAGGTGGGGGTCGAGCCGACCCTCCAACTCTCTAGTCACCTTGTCAGCCTGAAGACGACAAGGAAGGATGCTCACTACTTCTTCATCAACTCAGGCGAGAAGCTGCTGAGGTTCCCTGAGTCAAACAAAGCTTGGAAGGGAAGATTCGTTTTGGTCTTCGGAGCTGACCTGATTCTTGCTTGCCATTCGTGGCTAGAAGTTGAGAAAGAGGCACTGAAGCTACTCCCCCTCTCTGCTGAGGAGCGCCAGGACCTAGAGAAGGTTCGCTCTTATACTGGATCTCGTGACATCGACAATCTGTTCGACACTGCCTCAATCAGAGTGGTGGGTTTATCCCATGTTCAGCCGACAGAGACTGATATGGAGAGGGCCGCTACCTTGGCTAAAGCTAGCCCTAGATTGCTTGAGGACCCGAAGGCTTCAGTGTCAGCTAAACTAGCCGCACCTCACCCGCCTGTGAAGAGGCCAGAGCGGCATTGTCGGCTAAGGAGGCCAAGTTCTGGAGTAAGAATCTAGAAAAGATGGCCGCCATGCTGACATCTCAGCTGGGACTTTCTAGGCCCAAAGGGCCTGAGAAGAAAAAGAGGAAGATGAAGAAGGCTATCCCCAAGGGGAAGCCTGAGATTGCTGCTAATGTCTCAGTCGAGGCTATGGTAGGGATCATCTCAGCCCCGGTCGAGGAATAGGCCCCGAGGATGGCTTGTCCACCCAGCTCGCCAGCAAGAGTTCCCCCCGCAAACGAGTCTTGCCCTGTGGAGGCGAGGATGCCTCTGGGCAAATGATGCTGGAGCCTCCCTCGACTGACTTGGATTCTCAAGTCGGTCAGGGTACTATTACAGCACCTCCCCCAAAACCAGCTCACGGGTTAGGCGAGGGAGCCACCTCGGAGGAGGTGACTGTAGAGGCGACGTCCTCCCTCCCCACCGGCGAGAATTCTAACTCCCGACTCCCCTTCTGCCACTAGTTTGGGGAGATAAGCAAGCAGAGGTGGAAGGAGCTTTCGGCCACACTCATCGGTGATCTCGAGGAGGGCTACTCACTCAAGGAGAATCCCCCACGGATGAGAGGTTCATCCTGAGTCACTTTTTCCATCATGACAACTTGATCCTTCGATCGAGAAGGACCTAGCTAATCGCCGCCGACCAGCTCACTCTACCCTGTGACATGGATTTGCGGAAGGAAGTGTCGATGAGGGGACTTCGTTTGGCACTCCAAAGCTATAGTATCCGGGAAGCCCTGATAGGAAATGAGTTGGTCGACCAGTTCGAGCACGTGATGAAGGCCAATGAGCAACTCATGGTGGAGGCAACTGAAGAGAAGAGGGCCCGAGAGAATGCCGAGAGGAAGATCCAAGCTCTTGAGGCTAAAAAGGGAGAACTTGATGCTAAATGGCACAGGGCGGTGGAGACGATACAGTCTACCATCGCCAACCTAGAGGCCCAGAAATCGAAGCAGTTAGCCACCATAGCTAAGCTAAAGGAAGAGATAGCCAAGCTTAGGGTGACTATTCAGAGCTCCCAATGGGAGGTGGCCAGGCAGGAGCAAAGCGTCAAGCTCCTAAAGGAGGAGGTTGAGGCCGAGAAGATGGCGAGGCTAACCGCGCAAGCCAATGCCCTCTTGGACCAATGGGCTCTACAATGTGTGCGGGGGGAGCTAGAGGATATGAGGGTGGCTCATCAGGCGGCACTAGCTGATGCCCAGTCCATCGAGGCCCAGCTCAACTACGTGACCTCCGAGGAGGGTAAGAGAGACTATCGGCATGGCCCTTTGGGGAAGGTTGAATTGTCGCTAGCCGTCAAAGGCAGCTGTGACTACCTGAAGGGCCAGCTCCCTCCTAACGACCTGCCATCTGCTATTGCCTCCTATCCCCCTCGAGTGCAAAGTTATCTCAGCATCCTCCAAGACCATGAAGCCAGAGGTGGGGGGATCTAGCTAGGCCCTAATGAGGACGGCAACGACGAGGACGATGATGAGGAGGACAACAGTGGTGATGTAGGGGACGACCCTAATTAGGGTATCCTCGGGCTGGCTTCCGCCTCCTAGGAGTCTTACATGTATATACTTGTGAAATAATAAAAAATTTTCATCTTTTTCGATTTGGTTTTTGTAATTTAACTTTGTCTTTTGAATGAAAGTTTGGTTTGCTCTACGTTCTGTCCAAACTATGTTCAAATTTCATTTAGTCACATTATGTTTTCGCACTTGGTTGGTGTCTGTTGTGGACAAGATTTCGACTCACGGATAAGAGTCGAGCAAGATGAACATAATACGGTTATACTCTGAAACATGATTATATGCTAAGAAATAATCATACTCTAAAAGATAATTGACCATTACACCTCGGGCATTCAGACAATAACCATGTCTGGTTAAGCTTGTGGCCGCTTTATCGAGTGTTAGCATTAGGTGGGTGCTTGGAGTCATGTTGGCCTAAACCTGATGTGAGATGACAGCTCTTGGCTTAGACGTCTAGGGCTCGGGTGGCCGTTGTGCCCTTCTGGTTAGTGAGAACGCACAAGCTGGGTGCCTAGGGCTTATAGGGTGCCTAGGTCTCAGGAGTCAGCCTCAGTCGGCGGTGACTCTGCAAGTGACAACCCAAAGGGTTGGATGCCTAGGGCTTATGGAACACCTAGGTCTTATGAGTCGGCCTCGGTCGATGATGGATCTGTAAGTGACAACCCAAGGGGTTGGGTGCCTAGGGCTTATAGAGTGCCTAGGTATTAGGAGTCAGCCTCGGTCGGCGGCGACTTTGCAATTGACAACCCAAGGGGTTGGGTGCCTAGGGCTTATAGAGTGCCTAGGTCTTAGGAGTTAGCCTCGGTCGGCGGTGACTCTGTAAGTGACATCCCAAGGGGTTGGGTGCCTAGGGCTTATGGAGTGCCTAGGTCTTAGGAGTCGGCCTCCGTCGGTGGTGACTCTACAAGTGACAACCCAAGGGGTTGGGTGCGTCTTAGGAGTCAGCCTCAGTCGGCGGCAACTCTGCGAGTGACAACCCAAGGGGTTGGGTGCCTAGGGCTTATAGAGTGTCTAGGTATTAGGAGTCGACCTTGGTCAGCAGCGACTCTGTAAGTGATAACTCAAGGGGTTAGGTGCCTATGGCTTATGGAGTGCCTAGGTCTTACGGATCAGCCTCGGTCGCCGGTGACTCTGCAAGTGACAACCTAAGGGGTTGAGTGCATCTTAGGAGTCAGCCTCAATCGACAACTCTGCAAGTAACAACCCAAGGGGTTGGGTGCCTAGGGTTTATGGAGTGCCTAGGTCTTAGGAGTCGGCCTTGGTTGGCGGTGACTCTGCAAGTGACAACCCAAGGGGTTGGGTGCCTAGAGCTTATGGAGCGCCTATGCCTTAGGAGTCGGCCTCGGTTGGCAGCGACTCTGCAAGTGACAACCCAAGGGGTTGGGTGCCTAAGGCTTATAGAGCACCTAGGTCTTAAGGGTCAGCCTCGGCCGGCGGTGACTCTACAAGTGACAACCCAAGGGGTTGGGTGCCTAGGGCTTATGGAGTGCCTATGTCTTAGGAGTCGACCTCAATCGGCGGTGACTCTACAAGTGACAACCCAAGGGGTTGGGTGCCTAGGGCTTACAGAGTGCCTAGGTCTTAGGAGTTAGCCTCGGTCAGCGACGACTCTATAAGTGACAACCCAAGGGGTTAGGTGCTTAGGGATTATGGAGTACCTAGGTCTTAGGCTTCTTGTTTTGATCCTTTAGGGGAGGATAGGTGCCTTGACTCGGCCCAACGAGCGGGGATATCCTAACCTGACTTAGTGAGGGGAATGTATTTGTCCGGATGACTGAGTCAGGTCTCCTACCTTGTTTGGGTGAGAATGGTTCATTGACTTGATATGACGAGAAGGGTTCCTTGACTCGATATGACAAGAAGGGTTCCTTGACTCATCGTAGTGAGAAGGGTTCCTTGACTCGTCATAGCGAGAAGGGTTCCTTGACTCGACGTAACGAGAAGGATTCCTTGACTCGGTCTAGCAAGAAGGGTTACCTGTGCTCGACTCAGTAGGAAAACTACTTCGACTCAGTCAACGAAGTGGGATATCATGACTCGTCTCGAGCGAGGAGGATAAATTGCTTTGGTGAATTGATCACAATTGCTTCGACATTTCTATCATAGTCTTAAAATAAGTTGAGCACAATAATTAGATGCGACATTCATTCACAACAGAAACTTATAAACAAAATTTGCAATATAGAATCATTTAAAAAACTTCTTAAGGTGCTCAATGTACTAGGGGTGTTGTAGGATTCTCCCATATAGGCTCCTTAGCCGGTATGTGGCAGGTTGTATCTCCTCGAGGACGGTGTATGGCCCCTCCTAGTTGGGTGCTAGCTTGCCATGCTTAGTGTCCTTGTTGAATGCAGCCTTTCTCAAAACAAGATCGCCGACTCAAAATCTCCTTAGTCGAACCCTACTGTTGTACTACCTAGCAACTCATTGTTGGTTGACAATCTGTTTGCGTAGCACCCTCGCTCGAGCCTCGTCTACGAGATCCAGCTCCGCGTGGAGCCTGGCAAAGTTGGAGTCTTTGTCAAAATGCTGCTGGTGAATGGTAGGCATGCTAACTTCGTCAGGGGTCACGACCTCGACTCTGTAAGCCAACTTGAAGGGGCTTTCGCCGGTGGCGCTCTTGTGAGTCATGCGGTAAGACCATAAGATACTAAGCAGCTCTTCGACCCAGTTTCCAACTGCTTTGTCAACTTTCTTCTTCAAGGCTTGGAGGATGGATTTGTTGGCGGCTTCAGCCAACCCATTGCATTTTGGATGCACGACTAAAGCGAACTTGAGTCAGATTCCCCACTCCTCACAGAAGTCTTGGAATTCTCTGTTGCTAAACTGGGTGCTGTTGTCTGTAACAAATGATTGAGGAGCTCCGAACTGACACACTATGGATTTCCAAATGAAGCTGGTTATGTTAACTTCCCTTATCTTCGCCAAAGGTTCCTCCTTGATCCACTTTGATGATGACAATTGATAAACACGTAAATATGCATTATATTAGTGTGTTTCAAGCATGATTTACGGGTGTTTAATGCATATTTCGTGTA
>JBAKGM010002855.1:0-12589 GCA_037177215.1 Asparagus racemosus | reverse complement strand
TACAAATTATAGTATTTGGGATCCCACAATACTTATGAAACAAACAAAGTTTATGGAATCCCAAAACATCATAAAAATTTTTTGAATTTGAAATCCCATGATGAAATCCATATCCATAACTTTTGGGATTTGAAACAAACACCCCTAGGCGAGAAAGTTATGGGCTAATTTTTTGCCACGTTGCTGCCACAGTGGCAGCTGCTTTAATAGGATAATATTATAGATATAGATGATAAGTTAATACTCTTGGTTTATGAGACAATTTGAGAATGAGTGTGTTTAAAAAGTAATGAGGTCAAAATTTGGGTTTATAAGCAAAAATCTAAGAATTAATGAGGGGCTACATGCACGATTTCTTAAGGGTAAATTCATAGAAACTCCCCAGAATTTTGGGGAGTTTCCTACAGAATAAAACCCTCCTGCATTTTGTTTTCCCACTATACCAAAAAGTTTTTTTTTCCACAAAACCCCAAAATCCTAGCATCAGAATGCAAGTAAAATATAATGTTTGTTAAAACGAAATTATTATTAAAAGCGCAATGTAAAGATGGTGTGACAAAATAGAATTACGTAGTAAATATAGTTAAAATCATTTAATTATAATTTAATTATAACTTGTTACCATTTTTACCACTTTCATTTAGGTTCACTACTTTTTAGGAAAAGTGAAAATTGCATAAGGGATGGTTTGGTTGTCCGGCAATAGAGTTGCAAATAGAAATAAAATAATCGGATTTATAAATACATTGTTTGGTTTACAACTTTGTCATTAGGAAAGGTAATAGGACTTGCATTTTGTAGAAAAATTTGCAACAACTACTACGACCAATTCGGTTGGAGGAAAACCTACAAGCTTTAAAAAAGAGAAGTAAAAAAATAAAAACTCGTTAAAAAAGTCTTTTTGAATCCAAACAAAAAAAAACTATCTGCACTAAAATTTCCTCATATGGCAAAATCATGTAGCTTCTGCTTAATTGTTTTTCAACCAAACACTAAAGTTGCATTTACAAATACATTTCCTACAATACAATTGCAAATATCCAAATATCAAATTTGGAGTTGATTTCCTACAACAAATGCTACATGCAAGATTTGTGGCTGCAACATTTTTCAGCGATTTATTTTTGCAACAAACCAAACAACCCCTAAATCTTATGTGGCAAATTTCTTGCATTTCACATTCATAACTATTTGCTTACAAACAAACACCGAAAATATTAAAATTACGTCAATTTCTAACTTTCATTCACTTGCATGCAAACAAACACTCACTTAGTGCAAATCCATACATCGCACGGGTCAGAAACTACTTCGGGTCTATTTGCCTACATATGCCCCAAATCATCCATATTTGCTGATATTCCCCCAAATCTCTCTAACAGAAACACCCTCATTCTTTCTTCCTCATTTTTCTCATTTTCACAAGGGAATGAGGTGGAAACGTGACAAGGAGATGGGTCATTCTCTTGATGTGATGCGGGCGCTGAAGTTGGAGGCTGCATTTAGGGTTGAGGAGCCCTAAGCGCAAGGCTCATTAGGAGCTACCTAGAATGCTTTTTAGCGAGCTCAAGATTGAGCCCTCTGTTCTTTTCTTTCTGGTGCTAATCTCTGATCTTTCGTCTTCATCTTTTACCCTTGTGACAACCATGGCCATGAAACAGCCAAAGCAAAATAATGATGACCCAAGCATGTAGCCTTCCACGGACAAAATGTTGGAGTCGAACACCCATGAACGCTTTGGATAGAAGAGAGGGGCCTCGCCGAGAAATTGGACCAAGTAGTACCGTCTCATCAAAATATACAAAAAGCATATCGGGAAAATGCTGGATATCTTAATTGAACCAGCTCAAAATCAGGCTGATGAAAATCATTTACATTAACCAGGTCTAAATCAAGATACATGTCAGGGAGTGTGGCCCAAACGTAAAGAGCGTAAGCTATATTTTTCTCTATCCTTGTTAAGTACTTGGTGACCAACAAGAGTTGAATGATAACAACAGGATATCATCACTCTTTGATTATGAACGTTTTCAGTCTTGCATCTTCTGCAGAAACACTCTTGATCTTATATCAGCCTACAAAAAGAATAATTGTCCAGGTAAATTTTAACAACTTTGAAAGTTCTTGCAAAATCAAGGTGGAAAAGGAAAAACACGCGCGCGCACGTGCACGCGCACGCACAAACAAGGTTTTGAATATCATTTATAGTAGATTTATCAGACGGTCAAAATTCATATCAGATAGCGGAAATCGGAGATATATCTGAGATAAGTAGTATTTATCGGAGTATCATGTCGAAGGGTGTGCATGCATTATATAATGTCCTAAAATATAATCTTGAATAATATACAAACAAATAACAAGACAAACTAACCAACGTAGGAACTTAATGAAATATAGATATACCAAAATGTAAATGCACATGTTTAAGATCACTAACCAAATGTAAATACACATGAGATCACTAACCGATAATTCCAATAATTTTTACTGCTAAACTCAGCCGATTTATCGGCTTATCACCGCTTTATCAGTGATAATTACCCCAAAACGATAACTGATTAAAATTTAAACTTATCATAGCGAAAGGGCCCCAAAACCGATAAATCGCCAATAATATTGATTTATCGGCCAATATTTAAAACCTTGCGCACAAAAACACAGTATTAGTATGCATCAAGGTTTGAAATCTATGTACCAGTGCTTCAGATTTCGTTCACCTTTGTCAATATTGGTATCTCGAAGTTTCGCTGGTTTCATCTCAGATCCCAACTTGGCTACATGCTTAGAGTTTAATCACAAGTTGTCTACTCATATTCTTTATAATTTCTCCAGTCTAACATTATCCAATCAACTTTGTGTACCTAAAACCTTAAATTTTCTCTTCTATTGGTCCTTATCAGCAATCATTGACCTATATTAGTTGTTATCAATAAATGCTGGCTGTATAAAACAATTTTTGGATGGACAGGATAGGAAAAGCTCAAATCACTTGCATGTCATGGGAACATGCCCTGTGTCTCATAATTTTAAAATGATAAAAAGACAATGCTTGCATATTATCATATATTGATGATTAAAACAACTAAACAATGTTAATGGAACTGCTTCCTCTGAAGTAAATTTGACATGTATCAAAATTATCCCAAGAAAACTACACATTTAAGAAGTCTGAGAAGCCATCTGCATGCAAGCTTAGGACAAAAAGGGTAGCGTACCAGCCGTATGGGCTCAGGCAAACGGAACTTGCAGCATGATCTGACAACCTTGACAGATGAATCAAGAGATATGCGATGTCCAATTGATATATAGATAGGTTTTGATGAACTAGAAGTTGAGCGCAGTGCCTGGAAATAAAACATAGTTCACAACAGTTAGACCCCGTAACAGTTTGTAGAGTATTAGTGACAAGAATGCCATAAAAACAAATCAAGCATTGTCTGGATTATGCATTGGCCTCATGAAATTCAAAAGCCTATAAATTAACAACAATCTTCTGCTAGTGAATGACATTAATCTTAAGGAAAAGAAAAACATGTCCAGATAGGCAAGCTCCCTCGCATAACCAAAACAATTTTTGGACAGGAGCAGCCTAAACCCTGCCTTAATTTGAATCGCAATTGCATCTATGCAATCAAATCCCTCAGAAAGCTAAGTTACTAATGGAAAACAGAAGCAGCAGTGCTACATAGAAAATCATACAAGGGGTTGTTTTACATTCACAACTACAATTTTATAACCTGAACCCTTGATGTTTACATACAACATATTGGCTGATGTAATTACAAAAGTCCATTGACTAAATTCTCTTACACTATATAGAATGACCAAGTTCAAGTATGTATCTGCTGCTGACCTACAAGTATCTTGTTCAATTGGAAGATCTCAATACTAACTACTTATATTGGAGATAGTCGTAATTCTCGGTACTGTAAGGAGAAGCATTTAAGAATGTCAGCACCTTGTAGCTTATTTTGGAACGGGATAGAACATTGAAAACTTATGTATCAAATAAATGGCAGCAACATATAATAGATCCAGATCATCATTTAATAACATCATTTGAAATAACAAGCACACTTACCATTCCCCACGCTTGCCCTGACTTCCCAATTAATGGAACCAGATCTTTTTCACAAATTTCCCCTTCTTCTAGATGTTGTCGGACTCCAGATTGAGTAAGGCCATCCACATGATGCAACTGAAAGACAAGATAAGTGAAAAACTTATGCATCCAAACAAAAGCCACAAGGTACCAAAAAAGACACCAAAGTTTGCAATATGAGAAGAAACAAAAGTCGCAAATGAATTTAGGAAATGTGCATTAGATTGAACTTCTACGACCGAAGATACAGCCAAACAAGGTCATGTCCATTTTCATATCAGGGCTTAGATCTTTATGCACATGATCAGGTATGAATGGGCTAAATCATGTACATTTGATTTCAGAAGCTAATTGTATGCCAGACTACCAGGCTATGATATAGTCCGAGACCCAAAATTCACCCAATTATGTCTGCTGGGTTCTAGACTTCCCTGTAGATACTGGTCAACACAAGAGATGTCACTAAATTTGACAAAATCCTAGCAGAAATGCTCAGCTGTTGCTTCTATTTAAAACCATTGTTACAAACTTCAACCATTTCTCAAGTGCTTGAAGAAAGAAAGCTATATCCTTCAGCTTAGGATTAACCATTTTTGCTAGCAAGGATCAAAAGAAGGATGGAGTTCATGCCATTGAAGTGGAAAAGTGTTGACGAACCTATGTGACCATAGAATGAATATAAAATTAAAGGAAAATTTTATAGGATAGCTGTAAGACCAGATGTTTTACAACACAAACGTTGGGCAGTTGAAAAAAATTTCCAAGACAAGTGTAGCAAAAAATGAGAATGTTGAGATTGATGACTAGCCATACTCTTAGGATAAAGATTAAGAAATGGGTGCATCTGTAAGAACTTAAATTTAAAGGTTATTTTTATTGAGGACAAAAATGAGGGAGGATGGATAAAAGATGTTGTGAAAATGCAATGAAGGACAACTGTGAAGCACGGATGCAGAAATAGGATATGAATGTGAGTTGACAATGAACACAGTTATAACAAAAGTTTTGTAAACTGTGGCAAATGTAAATTATGGACATGGAAGTTCTATAAATATAATTATAGATAATATATATATATATATCTATATAAAATATACATGCATCGAAAAGGAAACAACAGAGGATATGGCTACATGGATAAATATTGATGCGTCGTAACTCACAGCAAGAACAACAGAGCTTTTATCCCAAAATGTTCAGATTTGGTACTTGATCAACCCATATTAATGTCTCAGATACAATGATGAACAGGAAAAAAAATATAGAATTCGAGACATATACCTATTCTTTCTAGGTTAACCGTTCTTGATATAGGTAAACTTATTGATAGGCAAGAAACAAACAACATGTTCTCAGCATGTTTACTTTTCCAGTGTAAAGGTGGGAAACCACAAATTTCTTGCACCCAGCACGTTACATTAATAAGTGACATTAGATATTATCTCCTAATTCATTTAGGCTAACCATATTCGTCATTCAACTTGCTGATGTATGTACTCAATAGACTAAAAGTTATATGTATGGAGAGTAGGAATCCTCTTAGGCTTATATTGTTAGAAGCTGATCTGTAATTCTAGAAATATTCTAGAATTATCAACAAGAGTCATGTAACTTAGAAGTATCCAGAAACTACTTGTTAATAGAACAAGATAAGCATGGATATATGTAGAAATAAGGATATTGTACAATTCTCTAGAAACTTAGATATCTCATGAAAATATCTATGTTCTAGATCCATGGAGGCCTATAAATAAGCATGGGATATAAACATTGTAACCAAGCAAGTAAGCTTCAATTTTCAAGCAATTCAATACAAAGTTTCTTCAAGCTAGCGTCTTCCCTTCTAACTTAGCATTTCCTATTCTACTTCCTCCATTCTCAATCCTCCAATACTAAACCAATTACCTACCTAGTTTCCGCAACCCCAACAAATTTGGTATCAGAGCCACTCTGTTCCACCTAAATCAACTTTGAAGCCTTAAACCTTTCACTACCATTCTAAATGGCATCATCATCAACCTCTACCTGTCTCTTTTCAATTACTCCCAAAATGTAGTCCCCATTTTTTATGGAGAAAACTATGACATTTGGAGCCTCCAAATGAAAACTCTCTACATCTCTCAAGAGCTTTGGGAGCATGTTGAAGAAGGCTATGAGGGTTCAGATAACTCGGTGATGTTAGCATCATGGATACCGACAAAACAAAAGGAGTGTAAGGAGAACAAGAAAAAGGATGTGAAGGTGCTCCTCTTTATCCAACAAGGGGTAAGCAAAGCAATATTTCACCGAACAATGTCCGCATCAAAATCAAAGGACGCATGGGACATACTCAAACAAGAATTCAAGGACTCCGATAAGATAATCCCTATCAAACTACAATCTTTATGGAGAGATTTTGACAACATAAAGATGAAGGATAATGAATTTGTCAAAGAATTTTCTGATAGAGTTACCTCAATTATTAATCAAATTAAAAGCTATGGGATAAAATAGAGGATGAGAAGATTATTGAGAAGATATTAAGAGGTCTTTCTTATACATCGAATCATATTGCCGCTGCCATAGAAGAATTTAAAGATTTATCAAAACCTAGTTTCTGTGAACTAATGGCTTCTTTGGAGTCACATGAGCTCAGAAAACACAAGTCTTCAAGCCAATAGGTGGAACAAGCTTTTCAGTAAAAACTGACATTTTCAAGGAAAGGAGGAGATGGAACTGAAGAAAACAAAGAAAGAAGATTCTTTCTCAGAAATCACGAGATGGAAGATGCAACTACAATGAAAGAAAGTTCCAGAGACCAGAAAGAAAGATGAGAAAGACAAGAACTTCCCAAAGAATAAGTCTACCTCCTGCTATAAGATCTATAGTAAGTCTGAACATAACACATATGAATGTAGATTTAAATGCATTAACTGTAGAGATGCTACTCACTCCCAAAAATATTGTTGGTACCAAAAAAATAAAAAAATGAAGCCCACTATACCGAAACAGAAATAAATCATCTATTTTATTCATGTGTTAATGCACAACCAGAAGAAAATGATACTTGGTATTTGGATAGTGGATGCAACAACCATATGACAGGAAATAAGAGCAGCTTCTTAGAGCTGAAGGATGGAGCAAGCTCCCAAATAAAATTTAGAGACGAAAAATTAAAAAACATTGAAGGAAAGAGAGTGATAGCAGTCCAAACTAAGAGAGGTAAGACTAAATACATCTCAAATGTTCTTTATGTTCCGAGGCTAACTCAAAATATATTTAGTGTGGGACAATTAATCCAAAAAGGATAGTCAGCCAATTTCTTTAAGAATAAATGTGTGATAATAGATGATAAGAATAAGCAAATAGTGACTAGAATAAAAATGGCTCCAAATAAAATTTTTCCTCTAAAAATGTCTAAAGAGAATCTTGCACTCCAAACAATAATAATAATAACAATAATTCTCTATTATGACATCAAAGACATGACCACTTAAATTTTAAGAGTCTAAATTTGCTAAAATTGAAGAATATGGTGATAGGACTCCCACACATAACTAATGAAGAAAAAGTTTGTGAATGATGCATTTATGAAAAAATGTATTGCTTACCATTTACTAAAACATCTTGGAGAGCAAAAGCCCGGTTGGAATTAGTGCGTGCCGATGTTTGTAGCCTAACACAAACCTCATCATTAAATGGAAGAAGATATTTCCTATTATTTGTTAATAATTATAGTAGAATGATGTGGGTATATTTCTTAAAAGAAAATTCATAAGAATTTTCAAATTTTGTTGAATTTAAGACTCTTGTAGAAAAGCAAAGTGGCCACAAATTAAGGTTCTAGGAACAGATCGTGGAGCAGAGTTCACCTCCAATGAGTTACAAAATTTCTATAAAAATCATGAACTTAAAAAGGAACTAACAATAGAATATACTCCACAATAAAATTGAGTAGCAGAAAGAAGAAACAAAACAATCGTGGAGATGGCCAAGAGCATGCTGAAATGTAGAAATCTCCCAAACAAATTATAGGATGATGCGGTATATACAGCAGCCTACATATTGAATAGATCACCAACAAAAGTTGTGCCAAACAAAAAGTCATATGAAGCTTGGTATAAGAGAAAGATGAAAGTGGATTTCTTTAAGGTGTTTGGTTGTATCATCTAAGCACACAAAGCAACACAACTAAGAAAAGAAAAGTTTGATGAAAAAGAGAAAAATTCATCTCTATCGGCTGCCGCAAAGAATCCAAAGCATACATATTATACAATATTGATACTAACAAATTAGTAATCTCTAAAGATGTTATTTTTAATGAAGCAGGAGCATGGAACGGAGAACCGCATTAAACCTCAACACCAGACATCATTGAAGAAGAAAGGAGGGGAGCACCACTAAATCAAGTCCTCCTAGTCCAAGACCTTCAGATGCATCGACCTCAAATTCAGACAAAGATTCACTACCAAGAAAGATGTGTTCTCTTGAAGACATTTATGACTCTTATGGTGTAGCATTCTTCTTCTGTGAACCACAAAAGTTTGAAGAAGCTATTTAAGATGAAGGCTAGAGAAAAACAACGGATGAAGAAATGCTCATGATTGAGAAGAACAAGACATGGGAGTTGGTCAATCTTCCAGCTAGGAAAGGAGGTCATCAGTCTTAAGCAGATATACAAATCCAAATACAATGAAGATGGCTCCATCCAGAAGCTCAAGACTCAATTGGTCGCGAATGGTTACTCTCAACAGCTAGGCATCAAGTTCAACAAGACATATTCTCAAAAGCACATAGTGGAGAGATCATACAACTCAGAAATAATATGAGAATTGCAAATTAAAGAGAGGTGTTAGAAGCTAATTTGTAATTCTAGAAATATTCTAGAATTTTTAACAAGAGTCATGTATTAGAAGTATCTAGAAACTAATAGTTAATAGAATGAGATAAGCATGGAAATATGCAGAAGGATAATGTAGAATTCTCTAGAAACTTACATATCGGCTAAATTACCAGAGTGGTATTAAAAGTAATACTCAATAACCAGATTGGTCCTTAAATTATCTCCGGTGACAACAATGTATTAAAACTTACACGATGAGACAAATGGGCCTCATTCAATTCGTTACAAGGGGAATTTCCAAATTACGGTAAAAAAAGAGGAGTTTTTTTAATTTTGGGTCTTCTTTTCATTCTCCTTTTAAATTGGGGTTCGCCATTACGGGAGAACATGAATTCTTCAAGCTCAAGCAATGAAGAACTCCTGAAGGAAGGAGAAGAAGCCCTAAAGTTTAAAAGAAAAACCCTCTTTTCTTTTACCCTAATTTGAAAATTTCCCCTTCTAATAGATTAAATGAGATTAACTACAGCTACCACGTCATATTTGTCACCTAAGCATTATGTGGCAGATCACCTGAGCGGTTACAGGAAACATGGCCGGAAAATGTATTTTTGAGCCTATTTGTCTAATCGTGCAAGTTTAAATACTCTATTGTCACCGGAGGTAATTTTAATATCAATATGATCATTAGGTACTACTTTTAATACCAATTTGGTAATATAGCCCTTAGATATCTCATGAAAATATCTATGTTCTAGAGAATTACATGGATGCCTATAAATAAGCATGAGATGTAAACATTGTAACCAAGCAAGTAATCTTCAAGTTTCAAGCAATTCAATACAAAGTTTCTTCAAGCTAGCCTCTTCCCTTCTAACTTAGCTTTTTCTATTCTACGTTCTCCAATCTCAATCCTCCAATAGTAAACCAATTACTCCCTAGCTTCCACAACCCCAACATATTTGTCCCCGGTTGAAGGATGCATGTCTATGCCATGCACTTACGTCTTATGCTATATAATCCTAGTCTTTTATCTAGCAATATTTTCCAATCTGTAATTAGAGGCATATCACCAGATTTAGTGGGTATTGCATAAAACTCCTCACAACACTTGATAGCTGATGCTGGCTAATGACAACTAGAGAATTTGCTATCTAATAGACCAAGTACTGCAAATTCTTTATGATGCCTAATATCTTTTGTCCTATTAAGACCGAGCGATTGAATAATCACATGTTTGGGCTCAGAATTTCTTGAACAGCAAGTAGACATTATTTCTCAGTGATGACACATGAAAATCTTCTCAATCATCCACACTTAATTTGGTTAAAGTATTAACTTACACTTTTTCCAATTCCAATTGTTGGAAGATCGGCCAGAACCCCCAAATGACAAGCTAAACCAAAACCTGCAAAAAAAAGTTTCATTCTGTCACTACCACTTCCAAGAGAGTAAACGTTATGCACTGGTATAGAAAATCTAATAGAATAGATTGCTTTATCAACAACTGCAAACGTCAGATAATTATGTTAGCACTTAAATGAGTATCCTTAGTACTAAGAACAAATTTGGTTTTTGATAGTAAAGTGACTACATCTTAACCACTCATTTAAGTGATCCCTACTTGATAATAGTCATTTCCAACCCATGTGAAAGTGGTCCCCCTTTGAATGTGTGGATGAGAATGAGCCACCACGGTACCAAAGCCCAAAGATGGGCCTTGGTACCAAAGACATCCATATTCATTATATATATGGGTATGCTTGGTACTAGGCGCCAAATTTGGTGTTTGGTAGTGATGTGGCCACTTCTCCTCCACTCATTTAATAGATGGATAATTAGGTGGGGACCATTTTTAAATGGACACCTTTAAATGAGTGATAAAAATTATTCACATTGGAACCAAGCATCAATTTGGTGCTTGGTACCAAACATATCTATCATTCTCTATATATAAGCTCATGAAAAACCTGAGCTGTCGCCACGTGACGCTTCTATTCATTGGGTTTGCATAGGATATAATAGGTTTTAATAATAGAAATTATGGATAACTAGTTATGTAAAACTCCAAATTAATGGGATACATTTAAAAAATACACAAATCTCAATATCCCCAATCTCCCCTCTCCGGATTCTCCCCTGTCAACCTAATTCTTCGCCTCTTTTGTCACCCTTTGCAAACACAAAAAGAAGCCTCCGAAGGATCCCAATCGCTTTCTTGATATCGCCAAATATTCACCAAAAAAAGCACAGTAAAAGTTTTCTCAAGGATAGAGGCAGAGAATAGCTCAAAGATGAATTGGTACAAACAGAGAGTTGGGTTGGAGCTGAAGAAGGAAAAAGAAAAGAGTAAAATCGAGGTTTTAATCCATTATCAACTGCAAACCATTATCCATGGGCATTGGAGCAATGAGGAGATAGAAACAAATTTGAATAACTCTTTGTGAAACAATGAGAATTTTAATTGAAACCAGCCAGCTGTTGTACCTAGAATTCTAGATCCAAAAGTTATAAATTTAGTCAAGCCATAATTTTCCCCATTGCAATGTTAACAATGAGAGCTCTGCGAGCATACATAGAAAATAAGGCATAAATGAATTCATTCCATGTATGTTTCTTCTTCTTTATTGTGTTAAATTTGAAAAAATAAGATGCAAACGATATGGGATTTTGGAGAACTTTGTTTCAAATTTATCTTTCAATATATGACGAAATCAAGAGAAAGACTGGGATTATTTAGGTGTCTCAGAAGGAAGACGACAGTGGGAATTCGGTTTAATTGAGATTTGCCTATTTTTTAAAAAGGCCCAGCTCTTTTGACTTTTACAAGATAAGTCTGATTGCATACCAGTTATTTACTTAAAGGCTGTCAACTTCTTTGCGAGTCCATGCAATCAGAGAGAGACACGTGGAGGCAGCTCAAGTTTTTCCTGAGCTGACAGCTCTCCTCTCGTTTTATCTCTCTCACACACACACATATATATGGTAGGTTACAATAAACATAGGGTCTAACTAACTTAGTCACACACACCAATGAAAATACACATTTGCCATAGATATGAATAATCCACATGGCTCATTGTGATCTATGTATACAAACTTCATGGAGATCAAAAATCACATAAATTCAATATTTCTAGTTTATGTATCTAATTACCTAGAAATGAGCGGCCAATAACAGTCTCTGATGTTGATTATTTTGAGTTGTTTGAATAGTTGAATTATAGGATAAAAAGTTTCAAACCATATGATTTTTTATCCACATACATTTGACATGTAGAAAACACTGAATAGTCCGGATTTACAATATCAAGGAGCAGAAGTGTATTTTTACAGGTGTAACTAAATTAGTTACACCCTGTGTATTGTAATCCTAACCCCCCCCCACCCCCACCCACACCCACACACATATATATAGAGATATAGAGAATAATATAGGTATGCTTGGTACCGGGCACCAACTTGGTAGTGAGGTGAGGGAATCTCAACCATCGGTGTAAATGAGATTAGATGGATAGAAAGTACACTCCATGTGACATCTTTTCTCTTTGTACTTTACAACATTAGATGTGGGGTTGATATTTCTCCATGTAATAACCCAAAATTTTGAATTGATAATAAATATTATATTTTACAAAATTCTATAATAATTATTCAAGTTATTT
>JBAKGM010002844.1:0-12591 GCA_037177215.1 Asparagus racemosus | reverse complement strand
GCGTGTAATCTTTCAATTGTATTCATTTTGAAATGTTTTGAAATGGACACCACAAAGAAACCCATTCTCGGCCCAAACAAACCTATATTCTGTAATAAAATATTATTGCAAAAGTGAGGAATACGACTCTGCTAGATATAGTTTAGAATATCTACCCATTTGGTTTTGGGGTGATCTGATGTTTATAGCGGCATATGTTCTAAACTATGTACCTTCTAGACCAGTATAGTCTACACCCCATTAGTCATATATAAGTGAGGGAAGGTGTTGGATCACTACGTCCACGCGGGTGCGTTGCTCGCACACATACTACTTCTCATTGGTATGAGATGTTGGACCCCAGAAGAAAGATGTGTGTGTCTATACACTAATTTTGGGGTTGTGTTTACATATGAGCACTACAATGGGAGTGTGACTGAGGGAGTTACGGGATACTGAGCTCCTCAAGGAAGATTTCTTGCACAAAGAAAAAATTAGATGAAGATTTTGGTTCATACAAGATCGAGGAGACTATCATAAAGCTAGTGATAGAAGAGGATGATTCCTCTACTAGGTGGGGACAATGGGAATAAGATAGATTTAGATGATTTGGAACTATATATAGATCTCAATTATCTCGATGTTCATTCCACGGCCTAGTAGCTGCATGATATTTTGGTAATGACAGGAAATATTCATGGCATCACTGCATGTTTTTGCAGAACCCAAACCACATGAGGATGCTATTTCTAAATCTGTAGTGAAAGAATAAAAAGTAGCAACAGATAGGCAGCTTGAGTTCAGAAGTAAGAATCAAGTTAGGGACTTAGTGAATATTTAGCTGAATGAAAGACCATTGAAAACAAATATGATTTTAAGGTCGAGTAGAATGGGACAATCAAGTGGTGCAAGGCATGCTTGTTGGCTAAGTGATACACCCAAAGTTGTAGGGTGGATGATGAGGAGATGTTCTCTTTGGAAGAGAATCATCTTTCACTGAATATTGACTCTTGTAGTAGATATGGATCTTGAACTATTCTAGATGGATGATGAGATAGTTTTTCTCTAGTAGAACTAGAATCAGAGATCCATGTGGATCAACGTATATGTTTTAAGTCAAAGGACTTGAGCACAGGGTGCCCAAGTTAAAGAGCTATACCTATAACTTGAAATATTATTCTAGTGTGTAGTATTTTCGATTATATTAGAATACTAACTTATGGTTCTGTGATGATTGATCAAGATATTTGTGTCTACCCACAGTGAGCTGATAAGGGTTTGAGATCGTGTCATAATAAGTTGATGACATAGTGCTAACTTGGCACAACATGGAGACCATTGGGACTCCAATTGCTAAGAGTCATACTCTAAGTTTAGAGCAATGTCATAATACTAAAGTAGAGAAAAGGTGAGTGTTGATTATCTCTTATAGAATGTAGTCAGCAGTTATGTATGCACACAAGACCCAACACACCCTTTACAGTGGATTGAATGAGAAGACATTAGTTCAATCCTAGTATGACTCACTAGGAGTAGTCAAGAGGATCCTTAGATATTTAATTGAGACTATACTTGTGTATTATGCTACGACAGAATAGACACTTACCTATAAATATTCATATACCGACTAGGCCGACAATCTAGATGGGTGAACGTTGACTTCTGACTATGTTGTCTTACTAAATGACAGCGGTCATTAAGTTGAGTAGTAAGAATTATTAGTATATAGCCTTTTTCCACTTGAAGTGGAATATGCAGCGATATACATGATAGCACGACACATAGTCTCATTGTGCAGATTCTTGGAGAATCTCGTGTAGGTTGACATGCAGAGAATGACGTGATTCTCTATTGTGATATCATGTCGACTATTGGCTATCCATAGACCTTAATTAGTTCGGGAAATCGAATAAAATCCAGATCTGGTACCACTTCTTTAAGAGCTAAGAGAAGGAAGAGGTCGTGTTGTATGTATCTCTATGAGTCAGATGATCAGGGATCTACTGATAAAGGGAAATAGCTGAGGTGCAGCTAGGCAAACACACTTGAGCTTCATAGGCTACTTCTTTAATGATGCTTTTTTTGGTTGAGACCTCAAACACATAGGGTATTACAAATGACGGCTTTATATGACGCCATATTTATTTTGATTCTTTTCTATATATGGACATTCAGGATTGCTAATATATTATTATTGCTTGATTATCACAGCATGGAGTATATGCGTATATAATGAGTACAGGGTCCACAAAGGGCATTGGATGCACCATTAGAAAGCTACATCAGCAGGCAGTTGCTGAATCTAAGAACGAGTGTTAGATGTTGTTTGGTTTAGAGCAATGACAACACTGTTGTATAACTGGGTATGATAATAGTGGAAGCACTCTATTGATTGCCCTGACTTGGTCAGGATGAGGTTGCTATATACTTATACGTTGAAGCAACCGAAGTGGAAACCCCACATCCACTTTAGCTATTTACTATCAGCTAGACTAGGGGTCTGACTTGATGCACAACGTGCGGGCTTATTAGGAGATCCTAGGCATATCGCTTGGCGAAACGGCTGGACAAGTTCATTACTAGGTAATGAAATTTGGGTTTGTATGGTATTCATTTAATGATGATGCTCTCAGGGAGAGAGAAGTAATAACATGTATGGTATTCATTTAATGATGATGCTCTCAGGGAGAGAGAAGTAATAACATAAAACGTTGCCATAAGACGTGCACTTGGACCAGATATAAGAAGGTTAAGGGATGGATCTGTGCTCCCTCACTATGTGAGCCCTTAGTGACGCCCACTAGTAATTGAGGGAAGTCACTGTACCCTTAGAGACACTAGGCTGGCTAGGAAGGCTGTTGTGAGTGTCCGCAACTTTGGATGTTGTTTCCTATTGCAATGAGACAATACCGCATGTAAGGGGCAGTGTCAAGAAAGCATTAGTATGCTCAACTATTTAGGGCTAGAGGAAGATCGATTAACATGTCGCCTAATTGCATTGTTAGGCTAACTCTTATTTATGCCAGGGAATGGATCTAAGAGTGTGATGAATTGAGCATAGATTGTAGTGTTCATGTACACTTCTTTGAGGGATCAAAGGTGTAGGCATTGAAAATCGCTTATCAGTGCCCGAACCAGACTTGTGAAGGTGGGTTCGTAACCGACGAACTATCAACCGACGCGACCAAGAACCGCTGACGACGCAATCACGCCACAAAACGCATGAAGCAGGTCAACAAATTTATGAAGTAAGTCGACGAGGTGTACAAGTTAACGGAGCGACATATCGCGGAATAAATCCAACGATGAAGCTCTAAGTCAGCGGGAATCAATGAGGCGGGTCGATCAGACTCGAACGTCGACGCAGCGCAGTTAATCGAATTCAAGCGACGACGGTTTGCCGATCCAATTCTGGAATCGTCAAAATAATCAAATGAGACTGGGAGTATCAGAAAATAGGTCAGAACGGACAGGATGTCAGAAAAAACGACGAAAATGATGACTCGTGCGAAGAACTTTGGCCACATGGCCGAAGCGCTTCGGCCATGGCCGAAGTGCTTCGGCCATGGGTCTAAGTGCTCAGCCGTTTGACCGAGCAACCAACCCCGCCTCTCAAATGCTATAAATAGAGAGGGGGGTGCACAGTTCTGAGGGTTGAAAATTTGCTACAAGGTTGGATTTTTGTGCGGGAGCTCTGCAAGATCAAGATTTTGCTATCGGCGAAGATCGTACTGTCTACATCAGATCTACGCCGTTCGAGCTCACACCCGCCGAGATCCAAGTCAGGTTTGTGTTGATCTTACCCTCAAGTTTAAGTTACGTCTTAGGCTCAGGGCACCCTCAAGTCTAGGCTGCGTCTTAGGCTCAGGGCAAGCGTGTGATTTATCCTAGTAGATTTCACCCACTCCAGCGATCATCTCCTTCGTGAGATCGATCCCCGTCAGGCATTTATTTCCTTCGTGAAATAAACTCCTCAGATCTACAGATCTAACACCTGGATCTCTACTTGGATCAGAATTGCGTGGTGGTCCACGGACAGAACAGAGTCCCCGTCACAGGCCAAGATACCCACGCAAGCGAGGGTCCGATAAACGGGCCACGCGTTTGTTCAAACTTAGAATTAAAGTTGTATTTTTGTGATTTGATCTTTTCATTGTAAAAGGCCTTATAAAAAGGCGAGTTTCTTCTTTGAATTTCGTTGCAAAAAATAAATTTATAACGAGTTAAATTGCAGATTCAATAGAAACGTCAACAACTTTTTTCCGCGCGAACAGTATCGTTGGCACAACCTCCCAAGACTAAGAAACTGATCACGGTTAGGACTCATCAATTATTTGTACCAATATATGATGAGGTACAGGGAGGCAAGGGGGTGGTTACCAAAGAACTATACACCACCTAGGCCAAATTAGAGCCTCGAGATTGGCGCTTTCCTATTATCGAATACGTCCTGCATGGTATTCTTCCAAAGGACGTGAAGGATAGAGAATCCATCCGACGAAGGGCCCCGAGATTCTTCTACGACACAGAGACCCAGACATTATATCATCGTGGGTATGATGGCCTTCTACTCTGATGCCTCTCAAGCAGGGAGGCGGAAGAGGTCCTTCGAGAAGAGCATGGAGGTGAATGCAGTGCGCACCAACCTGGTCCCAAACTCTATGACCGTATCAGGAGAATGGGGTATTTCTAGCTAACAATGGTCAACGACGCGATCGATTATGCTCAAAAATACCACGCGTGTCAAATTCACGCAAACTACATGCATCAGCCTCCAGAACAGCTGCATCCTTCGGCTACATCATAGCCATTTGAGACTTGGGGTATGGATGTTGTGGGTCCTATATTCCCTCTGTCCATCAAGGGTGATCGATTTATCCTGGCAATCACCGACTATTTCTCTAAGTGGGCCAAAGCGATCCCACTAAAAGAGGTGAAGACAAGTAACGTCATTAAATTTATCAAACACCACGTCATCTATCGACGCTGTGTACCAAGATGGATCATGCATGACAACGGTCCCCAATTTATCAGCAATTCCTTCATCAGGTTTTGCGATAAATTTAAGATCTAAGATGTCTCATTAACGGCATACAATCCAGCTGCAAATAGATTGGCGGAGGCGTGCAACAAAATGATCATTAAGATCTTGTCGAAGCTTGTGAAGTCTAACAAGCGAGATTGGGACGATAAGCTTGGAGAAGCACTCTAGGCATATCGCACCACCGTACATACGCCAACTGGAGCAACCCCATACTCTTTGGTCTATGGATGTGAAGCAGTTCTTCCCCTAGAGATTCAGATTCTGTCACTTTGCATCGCCCTCACAACAGAGATGACGATCGAAGAACAGCATCAAAAACGCCTCGAGGAGCTTGAGATGTTGGATAAAAAGCACCTGGAGGCTCAACAACGCATTGAGTTTTACCAAGCAAGAATATCGAAAGCTTTCAACAAGAAGGTGCAACAGAGGAGTTTCAAGGAAGGAGATCTGATCCTCGCAGCTCGACGACTGATAATCCTCAACTCCAAGAAAAAAGGTAAATTTGAGCCCAAGTGGGAATGCCCGTTTGTAATAGAGGCAGTCTACTCTAACAGTGCATATCGCCTAATAAATCATAATGGCGACCGGCAATTAATGCTGATAAATGGGAAGTTCCTGAAGAAATACTACCCCTAGTGTCTTCAGGATAACCCGTTTTAACAGGAAGTTCCTCGTGGGATATTTTCATCCACTTTTCTTGAGGGTAACCCTGAATTTATCCTCCACTATAAATTCTCCCACTGATCAAATTTGTTGATGGTGGGTCTACAAAATCTTCTAGTCCGTTACCAAAATCCCCTCTTGATTCCTTCCATGAGCAAGAGGCCCACTCAGCATTTCTTTCACGCCGGAGATAGAATATGAAATTCTTCCTCTCCAAGTGTATCCTTTCACTTTCTAGGCCATGCCGACTGAAGGTATAGGTCAGAATAGGATTTTCAGACAAGGTCGTCCGCCTGAAGGTCACCTGAGTCCTTTCGGTTCTCAGAGTGGAGGTCCCACTCTTAGTTCCATTCTTCATCCTATGTAGCGTTGCCTGAAGGTATGTGCCAGGATTTTCAAACCAGGTCGTCTGCCTGAAGGTCACTTGAGTCTTTCCAGTTCTCGGAGTGGAAATCCCACTCTTAGTTCTATTCTTCATCCTAGGTAGCGCCGCCTGAAGGTATGCCCCAGAATTTTCAGACCAGGTTGTTCGCCTGAAGGTCGCCTGAGTCTTTCCAGTTCTCAGAGTGGAGATCCCACTCTTAGTTCTATTCTTCATCCTACGTAGCGCCGCCTGAAGGTATACGCCAGGATTTTCAGACCAGGTCGTCCGCCTGAAGGTCACCTGAGTCTTTCCGGTTCTCAGAGTGGAGACCCCACTCTTAGTTCCATTCTTCATCCTAGGTAGCGCCACCTGAATGTATGCACTAGGATTTTCAGACTAGGTCGTCCGCCTGAAGGTCACCTGAGTCTTTTCGGTTCTCGGAGTGGAGGTCCCACTCTTAGTTCCATCCTATTCCTAGGTAGCGCCGCCTAAAGGTATGCGCTAGGATTTTCAGACCAGGTCATCCACCTGAAGGTCACCTGAGTATTTTCCGTTCTCAGAGTGGAGATCCCACTCTTAGTTCCATTCTTCATCCTAGGTAGCGCCGCCTGAAGGTATGCGCCAGGATTTTCAAACCAAGTCGTCCACCTGAAGGTCACCTGAGTCTTTCCGGTTCTCACAGTGGAGATCTCACTCTTAGTTCCACTCTTCATCCTAGGTAGCACCGCCTGAAGGTATGCGCTAGGATTTTCAGACCAGGTCATCCGCTTGAAGGTCACCTGAGTCTTTCCGATTCTCAGAGTGGAGATCGCACTCTTAGTTCTATTCTTCATCCTAGGTAGCACCGCGTGAAGGTATGCGCCAGGTCTTTCAGACCAAGTCGTCCGCTTGAAGGACACCTGAGTCTTTCCGGTTCTCAGAGTGGAGATCCCACTCTTAGTCCCATCTTCATCCCAGGTAGCGCCGACTGAAGGTATGTGCCAGGATTCTCAGACCAGGTTGTCTGCCTGAAGGTCACCTAAGTCTCATTGGTTCCCAGGATGAAAACCCCAGTCTTGGTTCCAGCTCTCATCCCAGGTAGCGCCGACTGAAGGTATGCGCCGGGATTTCCGGATCAGGTTGTCCGACTGAAGGTCACCTGAAACCTCTCGACTCCTAAGGCAGAACTCCTGCTCGCGGTTTCATTCGCTTGCCGTGAGAGATAAAATATAAAATTCTTCCTCTCTCACCAATATTAATCTTTTTAAACAAAAACTCCTTAATCCAAGAATCACCTTGGGGAATTTGATCTTGAATCCTAAGCAGGGATAGGTCGACGCCTCACACGCGTCGCCGGGTTAGTCTTCCCGTGAAAAAGACCAAGTCTATGTATTCAACATTATAGCACTAAGTCTAGAGAGTTTCATTCTTCTAGCACAACGTCACGTGCGGAATGGGTTAAATAATCTGCACGCTAGCCCGATTCAAACGGTAATCGGTAAAGGCACGCTAAATCCGTTGAGGGCTGGGGGTTCGCTAACAACCCCAAAGTCAACGCCTCACACGTGTTGCTGGTTTAGTCTTTTTCTGATTGAAGAAGACACCAAAGCTCGATTTTGGGATATTTTATTCTGAAGTCTAAGAAGGGATAAGTCTACGTGTAATACGCGTTGCCGGGTAGTCTCTTGCCCGTAAAAGAGTACCAAGTCTAAGTATTCAACATCGTAGCACCAAGTCTAAGAGAGTTTTATTCTTTTAGCACAACGTCACATGCGGAACGGGTTAAATAATCCGCACGCTAGCCCGATTCAAACGGTGATCGGTAAAGGCTTATCAAATCCGTTGATGGCTGAGGGTTTGCCAAAAATCCTATAAGTATTATGGTTTATTATTTCTGACGAAATAAAAGAATCATAATAAAACAGAACGAGAAAAAGAAGACATATTTTATTGATAAATACTGAAGTTACAATGGTTTAAACAGTAAATTTGTGATGGCAAATTTGCTATCTTAATACAGATACTTCGTCAACAAAAGCCTACCGGAGTTCCTCCCCCTTTTGCCTACAAAACAAAAAAAAAAAAAGAAAGAAAAGAAAGAAAAGAAAAAAAGAAGAAGAAAAAAAAGAGAAAGAGAAAACTCTCTAAAACCCTAGTTCTCTCTTTCATGAAAAACCCTAATTGTGTAATTTGGTACACATACCTCGAGTTGAAAGAGAGACGAGACGATGCGAGACGAGATGAAAGCAAAAAAAAATATAGGGGGGGCCGGCCTCAGAGAGAGAAGGAGGAGGGGTAGAGGGTTTTTATAATAACCCCATGTGGACCTAATCCTCTTTAAATAAGGACTCTTATTTGACCATGGGTAGGAGTTCTAATTGGAGGCCAATTGGATATCCATATGACATCAAATCAGCGCAATAATTGGCCCATTCTCTCTCCCACATATTTTGAAGGGTTCTGAGGATTTATGCAGCAGAAAAACACTTCATGAAGGCCACTATACATCCGGCTCAATTGTTTCCTATTTTGTCAAGAAGTTCCCGGAGAATATTTCCATAAAAAGAATATTTTTAGGGATAACTCGATGAACGCCAATGAAGCGTGAAAAATTATATCTACGCCAAACAATGCGTCTCGAAGGAATTCCTCCCACTGTGATACTCTAAAAAGGTACACGAGTATAAACTGTTTCCTATTTTGTCGAGAAGTTCTCAAAGAATATTTCTATAAAAGGAATATTTTTATGGATAACTCGATGAATGCCGCTGAAGCGTGAGAATTATATCGACGCGGGTCAATGCGTCACCAGCAGAAAAATTCACTGAAACTCTAAAAAGGTACACGAGTATAAACTATTTCCTATTTTGTCCAAAAGTTCCCGGAGAATATTTTTTCAAAAGAAATATTTTTAGGAATAACTCGATGATCACCAATAAAGCGTGAGGATTATATCGACACCAGTTAATGCGTCGCCAGTGAGGAATTCGCCAATTCTCCAACAAGGATTATGGGTCCTTATTTCCTCCCACGATGGTCAAGGTGACGGTCAAATATGTTGCAATAAAGAACTTCGCTGATCAAAGGACGAATTCCAATCTCTTCCTGCTAGGACGTTACGACAAGCGTTGTCACGGGAAATTCACCGACCGGAATTTAAATATGCCTGATGCCAGACAATGCGTCTCGTATCAAGGAAATTCCTCCCATTGTGGAAACTATTTCCTATTTTAGCGAGAAGTTCCTCAAGGATAGTCCCGAATATTCTCAGGGATAACTCGACGAACGCTAATGAAGTGTATCGACGCCAATCAACACGTCACCGTCATAGGATTCACCGATCAACGGTTCGAATCTAGGTAAAATTTGAACACCGGTCAATGCGTCGCACTCACCGACTGAAGGCTAGAATTCCATAAATTTTAGACGCCAATCAACGCGTCGCAACGGAAAATTCCCCGATTGATCGAGGAGTCCCGTAGAAAGTTTGATGGTCAGTTAGATGGCAACTCACCAACACGAGTCGACAACAATTGAGCTCAATCAGCTACAGTTCAAGATTCCGACAACGGTCAGATAATAAATGCAGCACCGTGATGCCTTCAGCTATCCTACAAAGAACTAGAGAATCTAAAAGGATTAGAGGAATCGAGTATTGAGGCTAATATCAAGAGAAATTCCTTTATCGACTTCAGGTCAGGATCTCAACAGCGGTCAGACAACGAATGTAGCACCGTGATGCCTTCAGTAATCCTACAAAGAACTGGAAAATCTGAAAGGATTGGAGAGATCGAACACCGAAGTTATCCATAGGTCCCGTCACACCGACTAAAGGTTGGGGCCTATCATATCCAAAGTATCCTAGGCTCGTCTGCAAATCGAGACTGAGACACTTTGGAGGGGGTATCTGTAGGCGTTGAAAATCGCTTATCAGTTCCCAAACCAGACTCGTGATGACGAGTTCGCGACCGAAAAACTGTCAAGCAATGCGACCAAGCCGTAAAACGCATGAGGCGAGTTGACGAACGCATGAAGTGAGTCGGCAAGGCATACAAATCAACGAAGTGACGTATCCAACGACGAAGCTTCAAGTCAGTGAGATTCGACAAGGCCAGTCGATCAGACTCGGATCGACAGAATCAACCGTGCTCAAGCGTCGATGAAATTACACCGAGCGAATTCCAGAATCTACAGAATCTGATCAACTAGATTCTTGATCCAACATGATAGGACAAATCGAACTCAGACAAAATAGTGGATAAACGCTGGAAGAGTAGCAGAACAAAAGAGGAAACAGCCCAAATGGGTGCCTCGGCCTGGCCAAATGCCTCGGCACAGTGCCGAGGCTCCCTCGGCACTTCCCCCTATTTCTCTATAAATAGAATAGGGGGGTTCAGTTCAAGGGGTTAGATTTTTGCTGCCAGAACTCTACAGGTTGGAAAACGCATCTGCACCCTACGCGAGATCTACGAGTCCCTGCTGCACAGATCCAAGCACCGGCGAACTCGTCTACTCCAGATCTACATCGTAAAGTAAGGGATTGAGACCGGATCTATAGTGATCTAAGGGTCAGATCTGCAAATATACCCTCTAGTCTAAGCTACGTCTTAGACTAGGGTCCAGCACGTGATTTCTCCTGGTAGATCTCACTAGCTCCGGCGATCACCACCTTCGTAAGTTGATCCCCGTCAGGCGTTTATTTCCTTCGTGAAATAAGCCCCTCAGATCTGCAGATCCAGAACTTGGATCTCTATTATTCATCTAGATCGGAATTGTGCGGTGGTCCACAGATGAAAGAAGTCCACATCACAGGCAAAGAATCCCACGGAAGCGAGGATCTGATAAACGGATCCCGCATTTGTTCAAATTGGATTAAAGTTGTAATTTTTATTTGATTTGCTCATTGTAAGCCTTACAAAGAGGTGATCTTATTTATTTTGAATTTGTTTGTAATTCCATAAAGGTGTAACAGATTCAAAGCAATGGAAAAATCAGCAGCTTTAATTTCCACAGTGAACAGACCCTTGCTTGGAATGCGGGGTTGACCCACGCGTTTCTATAGTTGGAATGTGGGGTTAACCCTCGCTTGGAACGCAGGGTTGACCCTCACATTTCTATAGCTAGAATTCGGGGTTGACCCTCGCGTTTTATCCTTGGGCCTCCTTAAGTTCTCTTGTTATTCATTCCCTTTCTCACGATTTGTTATCCTCTTGTGTTTGCAGTTCTCTATGCTGACATGCCACTTTCTTTCGACCATTATTTTGGCCACTCTGGTTGGATGGACTACAATGTGGTTTTCAGTATTCGACGAGGGCTTCTTATAACTCAGGATGATTCTTTAGAAAGAGCAATAATGATTCATCATGGGAATCATTCGACCTTCATGGCCATTATCACTGATGCAGATCTTGTGGCGTCGGTGGGCCAGGGCTACATTAAAAAGCCTGAATTCTTCTTCGGGGATCATATTAAGGTGGACAATAACATGGTCTGTGTTGAAGATTCAAAGATGTTGGATCCTGTTAATACTCGTTCCTTATCTTTGCCCAACATGAAGCGGATGTATCCACTGTCATACCTCCAAAGTATCTCCTGTGGTAGACGCTTAGATTGGAATTTGGTCGAGGAGAAAAGTAGAGTATCTGTCAGGGCTTTAACTTGCCAGACAGTTCATAATCTTGAGGTGAAGGGTTTGGAGCCTAGAGAGTTTCTCAGAATAGACCCTAGTCAAGAAAGGGCCGTTCCGGCCAACATTTTTATTCGTCAGTTCATTGCCGCACAAGGTGAATTTCCTGCCCAAGAGTTCAGGACCACTGGGTGGATATACTCCCTTGATGGGGGGTGGTGGGTTTGCATGGTAGATTTTGTTCTTGATGAACTGTGAGCGCCACTCCTTTTATGCGGGCTTGAGACTCCGGTGATGGCCACTCATAAGGGCATCATTCAAAGTTAACATAGCTTCTTCGCCATCTTAGAGAAATATAACCCCGACACTTGCACTTTTTTCACACCTATTAAAGAGCTGGGCTTTGCCCTTCATGAGATGCATGCAGTATAGGGCCTTCCGTTCGGTAAGTTACCGTATGAGTAATTCGTTCCCGGAACTGATGAGCTCTCCATCTTGCGGACAGTATATCTAGATATTTATGCCACCTTTTGGGAAGTGCTGTCCCACTTTCATATATGTACCCAGCTAACTGGATTACGATTGGGTGGCATTAAAAAGGCATCTTGGGCTGAGTATCTATTTCAAAATTTGCATAGCAAAGATGCTATAGTGACTCGCCTTCTAGTGAGTTCTTCTAAAGTCATCACAGCCCATATTAAAGCTTCCAAAGATATGGGGTTTTAGAGTTTCCACTCTCTAGCAGAGACTCCTATTTCTGATGTGGCCTTGTTGGGGGATTTCTGATGGTCTAGATAAAATGTTGTGTGGTTCCCTCCAAGCCCATTGAGTCCATATTGGTCGAGGCGATATACCCTGCAGTGCTTTTAGCCCATGGGAGGCCAATATGTCTCCTCTCAGCTATGGTGAGTTGCCTGCAGTACGGCTTACAGGAAC
>JBAKGM010002784.1:0-12598 GCA_037177215.1 Asparagus racemosus | reverse complement strand
CGAAAGATATGGCATTAAAAATTGATACTTGCAGTGGTAATCATGGAGGAATCTAATAGTTTAGAGGGTTAAGGTGACACTAAAACTAGTCCAAAAAGTAAGCAGGATACAAAATTGCTAGTTTAATAAGAGGCATATAGGGACTAAAAATAATTCAAAGAATAAGCAAGAACAAATTCAATAATTTAGAGGGCATCTAACGCCTGAAGCCTAGTTTTATCCTCATTGTTTAATGACACGTGGTACATGTGTACCTAATATTACCTCTAAACATTATTCCAATAGAGAAACTTAAATCATATCTCATCTCTTTGTCAGATCAAATCCGCAATGAATAGGAGAAACTCCTAGCATTAATACATCTATAGTAGAAAGACTTTATTTTGTATCTTTGATTCTTCAATCTCGCTTGCATAATATTTATTGTCATACAAAGCTATTGGAAACATGACATATAACAAGGCGGAATATGCATATCATGACTATTAATCAAAATTAATTAAAAACTAGATGAATACCTCAAACGCTTTCCGAATTTTTTCAACAATCTGTCCCGAGATAAATATGAAATAGTTTCCTCAAGAGAAAAGGCCTCCAATTGAAATCCGCCGGTTAACGAAAAGGAGCAATACTGAGAGATAGGTTCTCAAATTTCTATTTTTTTATATTAGGTTCTCAAATTTCTATTTCTTTATATTACCTTCATAAGCTTTTATGTGTCTTCATAAGGCTATATATGAAACCTATATATAGGATTAGACTAGCCTTAGAGATTTTAATTTTAAATAATTCATAATTGTTCAAAACTCTATCGTATAACAATTAAAGATAGAATATAATTATTCACAAATTTTATCCATAACAATTAAGAATAGAAATAGAATTGTATTGCATGTATACCTCTTCTAATAACATTAGTGAGACAAATTTGGTCTTATATCGAGAATCAATTATTAATCAAATTAATAATTTTAATTTAACAAACAAATCTCTATCTGACCAACTGTTCATAGAAACACTTCTATAATATGGGATTAATTATTTATAAATAATATCTTACAATCAGTCCCTCCAGTATCATTTATTTTAGGTAATTTTTTCAAATAGGACAATTCATGTATTTGCTCATGCCTAAATTGCAATTCCCATGAACATAAATAAAAATTATTTTGAAATATCAAAATTTTTTATTTTTATAAGAAAGTAAATTTTGAAAAATATTTATCAAAACCACCTGCCGGCAGGAATTTAATAACTTCATGGGAATGCATAATAAATTAACTCATCATAATGAGCATACTGGATCTATCTAGATATCCATCATTTGCCTAAATGAAATTTAGCAACCCAACATTTTGGGTTGTGTAGTACTTGCTTAAACAAGTTTAACCATCACATCAAAGTATATTAAATTATCGAATTGAAAATGTCAATATCATCAAGTCAAAGGGACCATGTAACAATTTGAATTCTCTATCTCTTAGGTGACTCGTCCTAGAAAATTTAAATGTCATCTAGTGCTACACACATCACAATGTGTACTTATGACATACCCCTGGGGAATCCATATTCCTGATGGTTGAGACCTACCACCACATCTCACATGTCGATATCATGCATAATAACCTGTTATAACTAAGTTATCCTTTACTAATTATAGATTAAGCACAAAATTAAGAAATTTCTAAGTTAGATCATATCTCCAAGCAAGTGACCATCACAGTGCATGATTTAACAAAATAATATGTGCAACAATTAAAACTATTAACATTACAATAATATTCTATAATTTGTATTGGATGTTTAATGGCATATTATTACTATTCTAGCAATCTCCCACCAGCCCTAACATCCAATTAGATATAATCCTAATTCACATCTGTCAAAAATATTTCATGACAATGGTCTGTAAAAGGACATTAAATGTTATCTGCTGAGTCATCTTTTAACCATCATATATTTCTTCTTATTAACCTTTAATAAGATAATATTTTTTTCTAAACCTTTCGCAATGGCTCCATTACTATCAAATAATAGTGAGAAAGAAAAACATTATAAGAAATAATATTAAGCTTATGGGGAAACTATTTATCCATATTTCTTCTTTAATGGTTTCAAATGACACTACATATTCTGCTATTATTATTAATAATATAAATAAAACTTGAAATAGACTTTCTATTATTAGGATTGGATTGGAAACTACTTACAAGATCAATTGCTTCTAAAACGTTCCATCTTCTTCGCGACACATTTCCTTAAAGAGTGAGTATTTATGTCTAATAATCACATTTTATTACACTTTTCTACCGTCATTATCTAGTTAAATTGAATAAAAATATCTACTAATACTAACTTTATCTTAATTTGCATGTAAATGAATAAGAACTCAAATGAAAATTATTTCAATCAAAAACCCTCAAATATCTCATCTCTCAATTCATTTAAAATGCAAGAATTTATTTGAAGCCCAAGAATTAATTTGAAGCCTAAGAATTTATTTTTCATTTTCTTTTATTTTTCTTTTCTTTGGTAGAATAGATTTAATTTCCCGCATTACTTCCTATAATTAATTTTCTTTGTTGTAATTTATTTTATTTTATTTTTTTAGTTTAGATTTTCCTTTTTAATGTGGCACTAAAACCTTGTAGGAAATTTAGAATTGCATGAAACTAGTTAATTGTCTTGTTGAACTCCTCCGCTAATCCATTTACAGCGGGATTGTAGGCCGTTGACGAGAAGTTTTAGGTCTTAAATTTCTCGCAAAACCTGATGAAGGAATTGCTGATGAATTGAGGACTGTTGTCATGCACGATCCATCTTGGGACACCGTGTCGGTAGATGACGTGGTGTTTTATAAACTTGATGACGTTGCTCATCTTCACTTCTTTTAGCGAGATTGCCTCGGCCTACTTGGAGAAGTAGTCGGTGATCGCTAAAATGAACCGATCACCTTTGACCGACGGGGGAAAGATGGGACCCACAATGTCCATACCCCGCATTTCAAACGGCTAACATGTAGTCGAAAGATGCAATTGCTCTAGAGGCTGATGCATGTAGTTCGCGTGAATTTGACACGCGTGGCATTTTCGAGGGCACTCGATCGCGTCATTGACCATTGTTGGCCAGAAATACCCCATTCTCTAGATACGATCATAGAGCTTAGAACCAGGCTGGTGTGAGCCACATTCACCTCCGTATGTTTCCCAAAGGACCTCTTCCACCTCTTTGTTTGAAAGGCACCGGAGTAGTAAGCCATCGTACCTACGACGATATAACGTCTGGGTTTCTGTATCATAGAAGAACCTTGGGGTTCTCCATCAGATGGATTCTCTCTCTTTCACGTCCTCTGGTAGAATACCATGCAGGACGTAGTCGATAATAGGAAAGTGCTAATCTCGGGGCTCCAATTTGGCCTGGGTGGTGTATACTTCTTTGGTAACCACCCCTTGCCTCCCTGTACCTCATATATTGGTATAAATAATTGATGAGTCCTAACAGTAACTAGCTGCTCAATCTCGGGAGGTTGTGCCAACGATACTGATAACGCCGCCAATGCATTCGCGTAAGCATTCTGAAGGCGCGGGATATATTCAATGAAGAACTCTTCAAACAAGTCTGCCATTTCAATGGCCGCCTGGTGATAGGGGACCAGATCTGGATTCTTGACTTTGTAGTCTCCACAGATCTGTTTGACTATCAGTTGCGAATCGACATACGCTTCGAGATACTCGACCCCTAGCTCTTTGGTGAAGCTAAGTCTGATAAGTAGTGCGTTGTATTTGGCCACATTATTGGAGCATAGTTCGGTGAGCAAATAGGCTCGGGGCATGACATGTTTCCCCAGGGAAACTAAGACAACTCAGACTCGAGCGAAGATCTTAGAACATTCGGGAGCACTTGCCACATTAGTAGCTTGAGAAGCTCCGTCAAACTACAACTACCATATTTGTTGGTGCGATATAGTGTTGACTTCGTGGGCTTCATCTGGCAGATCATCATATAGCTCAGTTGCGTCCGTCGCCGGGTTGGCAGCCAAAAGATCACAAATTGCTTGTCCTTTGACCGACTTCTATTGTTTGAAGTGCAGGTCGTATTGGGACAAAAGCAAGGCCCATTTCGCCAATCGCCAACTCGTGGAGGCTAGTTGCGTCATGAATATTCAGACTGGATTTACGTTGGATATAGCATAAGTCGTCTGTCTGACTAAATCGTGCCGCATCTTCTGAATCGCAAACACTAATGCAAGGCACTGCTTCTTGATCATCGGATAACGAGACTCAACACCGACTAATGTTCAGCTTAGGTGGTATACTGCCTGTTTGTGACCGATGTCATCGTCTTGCATGAGTAAAGTGCTTAACAAATGGTCCGTTGCCTTAGTGTAGATCAGGAACAGTTTACCCAACTGCGGCGCAACAAGGACAAGAGGCTTCACGAGATATGCTTTGATCTCCTAAAATGCCTTTTGACAAGGGTCGTCCTAAATAAATGACATGCCCTTCTTGTTCAGTTTAGAGAATAGCTGGCACTTCCCGGATAGATTCGAGATGAATCTCCGAATATACGCTAATCGCCCTTGTAACCCCCTGAGCTCTCTCAGATTTCTTAGAGGTTGTAGATCTTGAATCACCTTCACTTTATCAGGGTCAACATGGATGCCCTTATTGGCGACGACGAAGCTGAGGAACTTGCTACTGGACATCCTGAGGAAGGATTTGGTAGGTTTCATCTTTAGCTGGTGAGCTCGCATGAGCTCGAACATCATTCTAAGATCTTTGATGTGATCACTCTTGTCGTGGCTTCTCACGACCAAGTCGTCGACGTAGCATTCGACTATCTTCCAGAGATGATCCTAGAAAATCTTCATTATTGCTCGCTGGTACGTGGTGCTTGCGTTCTTCAGACCAAACGGCATGACTGTGTAGCCAAATATACCGAGAGGTGTTCTGAATGCCGTATATTTGGCGTTATCTGGGTGCATCTTGATCTGATTGTATCCCAAAAAGCCGTCCATGAAGGACATTCTCTTGAACCCACACGTGTTTTCGATGATAACATCAGTGATCGGGAGAGGAAAATCGTCTTTTGGGCAAGTGGCGTTCAGGTCTCTGTAATCGACGCAGATCCTGATTGTCCCATTCTTCTTCAGTACTGGGACAATATTCGCCACCCAGTCCGGATGTTGTACCTCTATGATGAAGCCTGACTTGATCAGCCTTTTAACTTCTACCATGATTGCCTCTATAATTTGCGGACAAAACTATCTTTGCTGTCGCTTGACAGGTTTGGCATCCGGCTTGATATTAAGGCAGTGGGTCGCCACATTTGGGTCGAGCCCTAGCATATCTTCGTAGTTCCAAGCGAACACGTCGATATATTCCCTAACAAGAGCAATCAATTCCTCCTTTTCTTCTAGCAGAAGACTACCGCTCATGAAGATGGGTTTTGGATTGGCTTCATCACCCATATTGACTTGGACGACTATATATTCAGTGGGGGGTTCTCTTTGCTCGAACCGGTCCCCGTACTGCATGTTGAGGTGATGAATCCATGGGTCTTCTCATGTTGGCATCTCCCCATCATCTTCCATCGTGGTAGGGTCAGCTGTAGCCATATTTGACATTAGAGCCTTGAAGACTTCGCCCAGGTTGACGTCAGAATCCCAAGCAGATGAATTAGATGAATGTCCGTCCCCTTCATCAGGTAGGTGGTTGTCAATTAATCAAGAGCATTCGTCTTCTGAGGAGGATTCGTATCCCAATCCCCTTCTGAATGCATAATAATTGTACGGCTTCCCTCTTCGGACGTATGCCACTCTGGGTAGGACTCGAGGACCTCGTCTGAAGCAAAGACCTCCTCCTTGCGCTAAGTTGTACCCCCACTTCTTCATGATCTCCAGTGTTTCCGGACTATATCTGAATGTGTAGAGTATAAGCTCGTTGCTATCAACATCTTCCTCTAAGAAGTGATTCGGCATCGGAATTGCATCTCCTTTTCCGTAGACCAAGTCTTTTTCACTACTTGATCTACCTGGGACGATGAGTGTTGTCCCAAAGGAGTGTTGGAATAGCTTCTGCATTATACACGACGACCGTGTTGGTAGGTGCAAGTCAGGATTATCGTATAATCCTGTTATTATATCAGTCAAAGACAATGAGTACTCTAAATCATTTTTCATTATTTCGTCAGCAAGTTGCCAATTACAACATTTTTCTGATGATTCTTCATCGTCAAGATTGATTACAAGCAGTACAATATCATTTAAAATAAGACCACCATCATAATCAAGCCCAGCTTCGATATCAGGTTCCCCACCACTGTTCGTGCCTTCGGCCGATGATTCAGTATCGGACTCATTACCGTACAGGAGAGAATCAGAGAAATAATTCTCCATCCCCTTAAATGGCTGTTTGTCCGTGACCAGCGTCTTAACTTCATTATTCGTGTCTACATATTTTAGACACTGATAAAGAGTAGAGGGAGCGATAACGTTATTGTGGATCCAAGGTCGACCCAACAATAAGTTATAGGAAGTCTCAGCATCGATCATATGACACGTGACCTCAGACCTGAAATCTCTCATCTAGCACTTCACTCGGATTTTACCAAGCGGCCGAGACCCACTGGTGTTAAATCTGTAGATCACTGTGCCAGTTGATGCTAGCTTACTGGCAGGAATTCCGAGGCTGTACATAAGGCGCAAGGGCATGATGCTCACAGCGGAACCCGGATCAACAGCGGAACCCGTGAAATAGAGCGGCCTATCATACTTGGAATTCCTCATCTGCATATCTTCCTTGGTAAAGGTGATGCAGGGGAGGTGCTTGGCAACAAGGTTGCAGTGTTGTGCCGATGACTCCGGCTCTTCGGGAGCTGGCTTGATCTGAGTAAGGAATACTTCAGAGTCAGCCAATGCCTCTTGTAGGGCTTCCTGGGTCTCCTTTGACAGTCGCAGAAGCTTGTAGAGAGTGATCCTCGCTAGTATGTTGGCCAGCTGAGCCATCACATTGAAGCGATATGGGGAGTTAGAGCTTCCCAGTTTGTCTCCTCCAATCGGGCGATTGAACCAAGACTGCTTCGGGAGCTGAACCTCCTATGCTTGCTTCTCCTTTGACTTAGCCGTAGCTTCTTTGGCAGCTGTCTGTTGTTGTGCCTTTTCAACGCGAGTGAGGGGAGTTGTTGGTACCCCCAGCTCCGACAGTGTCTTGGCGTTTGGATCAGGAACTTCTGGGTATTTGTACCTATACCCGTGCTTGCTCCTGGTAGCGTGGGCTTTAGTTTCCTCCTCGGACAGTTGGAGCGTCGCCATCTGTTCATCATTTCCCTCCAAGACTGCGGAAGTAGCATGGCACAATTTTCCCTTCCCCCTTGACTTTTTCTTGAATGAAGAGGAGGCTGCCCATTGATCATCTTCAAGTAGGTCCGGATGGACCCATAAACTTCGCCATTTGGGGCCATATGGGGCACGAGAGCTTTTTGGCATTGCTTGTGCGGATCATCATTCACCGTCCTCATCGCCACCTTCACTACAGGCTCAGGTTCGAACCACGTCAAAGGTACCGACCCAAAGCTGATGGACACCGCATTTACTCCGACCTTCTTTTCCTTGGACGGTCTCATCGTAATGACACCCATATTGATCAAGGCCTGAATTTTATCCTTGAGGCCGAAGCATGATTTGGTGGGGTGGTGAACCGCCCTATGGTAAGCGCAATACCTCGGGTCATTTGTCCTCTTCGCTTCCTCTTGAATCTGGATTAGAGGGAGCTTGATCTCGTTATTTTCCACAAGATACTTGAAGAGACCAGGAATCTCGTCCTCCCTGAAGGAATAGGACTTTGGGAATCTCCGTTCTGCGGTATTCTATCTCTGCGGCCTTTGTTGCTACTGTGATTACAACTGTTGTGGCGTTCGCTACTGTGGTTGTTGCTGGGGTTGCTGCTGGGGTTGTAGTTGGAATGTCTGGTTTGCGACTGCCATTCTTGCTTGCTCCTTCCCCTTGTTGCATGGGACAAAATTGTGTTTTGGAGCTTCAGCCACCGGTTGGCCTCTTTCTGCCTTTTTCCTCTTGAGGAACTGTTCGACTTGCTCTCCGCGCACCTTTAAATCTTTCCATGTAGTGGAGGGTGCTGTTCCCATCGCCTTGAGCACATCAGCGATAAGTTATTATGGCATGTCTGGAGAATAAACTCCTCCGTAATCAGATCTCGATAGTTCATCGCCTTGTTCTGGAATCGTTTGACGAAGGTATCTACCACTTCTCTGTCTTTTTGCTTCTCATCGAGCAACGTCCCGATGGATATCTCAGTGTCGTCATCGAAGAAGTTGGAGAGAAACATGGACTCCATGTCATCTCAGCTGGTAACGCTGCTCGGTTTGAGACGGCGGTACCAATCAAAGGCAGCTCCACGAAGGGTGCCAACGAATGATCGAACCATCAGGGGCTTGTTTCTAGAAGTCACCCCCAAGTGAGACTTGAAGTAAATCAAGTGCTGAGTGGGGGACCCCTTTCTGTCGAACGGCGTGAAGTTAATCAAGCTGAACTTTAACAGATATGGAATCGACTCCCACTCCTTGGGGTATGGGCACGGTATCCCCATCTTCTTGATTTCTTGAGCGGAGATCAATGTATTGATCTTACTCTCGAGATCTTTGATTTTCTCATTTTCTGGGATGGCATTGCCATTTGCATTTTCCTGGCTACCCGCAGCATTTCGTTCTTCAAGGTTATCTAGCACCATTCTCTTCTTCCCCGTCAGTGTCGCTGTCAACCTGATTGATGTTGTTGTGACGACTGGTTTCACCTTCATAGTTCGTCAGTACTTAGATTTGCTGGTCATACATTTCTCACATTTGCTGCATGGCCATCTCCATTTCAAACTTGAAGTTCTCCTTCTACTAGGCCATAGCCATTTCGAGCATCTTGGCTACTTATTCAGCACTGATCATCAAGGCTTCTCGGGGTTGCCCTTCACTGGAAACTGTGTTGTCGGAAGCCATTGTAGAGCCAGCATCTGACACTTCATCATCTAATGGCAGTCCCTTCAGGATTTTACCATAATTCGAATGCTGAATCGTCCCGGTGTGCAACCGAGTTATCCGGTCAGATGATCGGGGACCAGTACGATTTGACGTCCCTCTGCTAGTCATATTGTTTGTGACTCTGGGCAATTCATCCCTTTGAGTCGTTGATCTTCTCTTGTGGAAGTGTCTTGAGCTGGGCTTCGTCAATCCGTCGCCAAGTCTGTCGAAGACCAAAACTCTTTCCGGAGTTATCTTGCTATAGCTACACTCCGATAGCACCACCTTGACCAATTTGGAACAGAGGCACTGTGTAGGCTTCTCGGGAGAGCTCCTCTTTTGGGATCTTCTAGTACCCCTAGCACGATAGTACAGCTCATCGGTATGAGTGTCGGAGCAACCCATCGTGTGTTGGCACGACCTCTCGGGTATAACATTGTCATCGTCAGACGAAAACGTCTCCTTCCGAGGATGGACTGCTTCAACAAAACTGCTAAAAGTGACTAGCCTTGACGGTCGCCTGTGTGGGTGTGAAGTCTCGGCGGACTCTCGGACTTCGATTCTCAGTCTGGCTGGTGGAGCTGCAAGAATCTCCCTGTCCTTGCTGAGGTGGGTGCGACCTCCTGCATTAGGAGTGACCCGTGATTTTCTCAACGGACCCAAGCGTTCCTTGATGGTTTGCTTGTTAGCCACAGCAGGAATTGGCTTCGCCAAAGATCTGGATGCAGATGCTGGAGGTGACCTCAGCGCCGAGGCAACTTGGATTGGGGTGCCAGTGGATTTTGGCCTCGGCGCCGGGGCAGTTAGCACTGGGGCACTTGCAGCTTTTGGCTTGGGCTCCGGGGCAAGAGTTAGAACACCGGCGGACTTAGGCTTGGATGCCATGTTTGTCGGGGTTGGAGCGCTGACAGACTTGGGCCTCCAGACATGATGGCTCATTGGTGGTTTAGTGGCCACCTTCTCCTTCTTCAACTTGCGAGCTTGTTGTATTAAAGCCCATGCTTGCGGGAGGAGTGCGCGGCGCTCCCGGATGCGCTCCTGAAGTGTGGAACGGTTCCGTTTGACCTGGACCCATTCATTTGTCGACGGCTTGGAGGGGTCATCAATCACTCGAGGCTGGAGCCTCTGCGTCAGTCTGGATCTTAGATCCGCCTCATAGCAGATCCCATCCGTAGATTGCATGGCCTTGGTGAACCTGCGGGCCATGCTCTGTCATCGCCTCTGTCGTGCTCGCTTGGAGAGCAGGAGCACGCCATCGGCGGTCATCTCGGGTGCCAGGGGAACTTGGGCTACGGGCACCGCGGAAATTTTACTGCTACCGGCAGCACCAGGGTTTGGATTCGTCGTTTTGGGACTCTATATCTGAGGCCCAATAGATTATCCTTGCAGCGGAGATCTTTTTAGAGTGACAGGGAGAAGCGGATCTGGAGGAGGAGGAGAGATACTCCTCAAACTTCCGCTGGTCGAATGCGAACTCAACCTCTTCTTCCACCGAGATCGGGATCCACGGCTGTGAAACTACGACCTTGGATCTGAGGCCGGTGGCTCCCACTGTGGTCGCCAGCTTGTTCGCGGGGAAAGTTGTTTTGATTTCCATTACTTTGAATCTGTTACAGCTTGTTTTACTTACAACGAAATTCAAATAAAAATCGCCTTTTTATAAGGCTTACAATGAAAAATCAAAAAAATTACAACTTTTGACCCTTAATGAACAAACGCGGGATCCGCACTTGCGTGGGTGTCTGTGCCTGTGCCGGGGGCTTTTTGTGTCCGTGGATCACCACGTAATCCGATCTAGATGCTGATCTACGGATCTAAGGTATTTATTTCACAAAGGAAATAAAATACCGATAGAGATCAACTCACGAAGGAGATGATCGCCGGAGTGGGTGAAATCAACAAAGCGAAGTCATGCACTAGACCCTGAGATTAAGATGAAGCTTAATCTAGAGGGTAGAACCGTAAATCTGACCTAGATCGACGTAGATCTGGTCTTGATTCTCTTCCTCACTGCGTAGATCTGATGTAGAAGGCGTTCGTCGCTTGTATGGGATGTGGATCTAGCTTTTTGACTTTGCCGACACTCGGATCTGTGCAAAAGTTCTCAGAAATCTTACCTGAAGCTCCAAAATTTCCAACTTTTTCCAACCTCAGAGGACAAATTTTCCAACCCTCTCAAATGAAGACCACCCTCTCCTATTTAAAGGCAAGAGGGGGTTTGTTGGTCGAACAGACACCTAGGTGTCTCGGCCAGACACCAAGTGGTGTCTCGGCCTTGGCCGATGTTCGCGCTGAAAGTCAGTTTCTTTTTCATTACTTTCAAATCCATTACAGCTCGATACGAATACAACGGATTTAAAATAAAAATAAAACTAAGTCTTTTTACTCGTTACAATGAAAAGGAAAATTACAACTCTCGTTGAACAAACGTAGGATCCTGTTTTTCGGTCTCCTACTTGCGTGGGTTCTTTGTCTGTGCCGGGGATCTTTGTCCGTGGACAGTCGCGCGATAAGATCCTTACATTGCTGGTTGTTGAAGAACAGGATCTGAATCTAAATCTAAAAAACCCTCCTTTTTTACATGGGGAAATTCAAATCTGAAACAAATCTAGAACAAAAGGGGTTATTTCACGAAGGAAATAATAGCCCTAGCGAATGAGAATGACAAAGCCATTTCACAGCTCTTCTCAAAACCAAAACAAAGTTTAGATTCGGAGGAAATTGATTGTCGAGGAAGAAGGCTCACCGGAGTTGCTCGGATCTGTGCAAATGCTCTCATGAAGCATCAGATCTGTGCTCCAAATTCTTACCCCTGCTTAGAAGAATTAATTTTCCAACCACCTAAAACGAACAACACCCCCCTATTTATTGTCTCAAGAGAGGGGGGATTCTTGGCTCGGCCTTGTTGGCCGAGGAACCTCGATCACAATGCCGAGCTACCTCGACCTTGTTGGCTGAGGAACCTCGGCTTTGTGGCCGAGGCACCTCGGTCACAAGGCCGAGTCTCCTCGGCCTTGTTGGCCGAGTTGGCTGAGTTTCCTCAGCCAACAAGGCCGAGTCTCCTCAGCCTTGGCTAGGTTGCCTCAGCCAAGGCCGAGTCATCCCGGTCTTTTTGGCCGTGTTCGCTCATCCGCTAAGTTGTCCAGTTTACTGACTTCGGCACTTGATCTATTCAAATTCGTCGGCTCTAGAATTTGGTTATTTGTCTTTGTCGACGCTCAAGTTTGGTTTATTCTGTCTCGTCGACGTCAAATTTCGGTCGACTCGCCTTGTCGAATCTCACTGACCTGAAGCTTCGTCGTTAGATTTATTCCACGATGTGTCGCTTCGTTGACTTATACGCCTTGGCGACTCACTTCATGCGTTCATCGACTCTCTTTATGCATTTTGCGGCGCAGTTACATCATCAGCTGTTCTTGGTCACATCGTTAGATGGGTCGTAGGTTGTCAATCCACCGTCACGAGTCCCGTTCGAGTACTGATAAAAGATTTTCAACGCCTACAGATACCCCCTCCAAAGTGTCTCAGTCTTGATTTTTTGACGAGCCTGGGATACTTTGGATATGATAGGCCC
>JBAKGM010002756.1:0-12601 GCA_037177215.1 Asparagus racemosus | reverse complement strand
TTTTGCTTTAAAGAGATCAATACTTATGATCTCCCTTCACAAGGATTGTCAACTTGTAATCCTTTGTTATCTGGAGGCATTGGCTGTCTTCAGTAATTTTTTTACAGCCTACACATAGTAGATCACATGAGGTTTCCTATCAATGCTTGTCCTAAAATAGCACCAATTATAAAATCAGATGCATCACGCATTAACTCAAAGGGTAGGGTTCAGTCTGGTGTATGAATGATAGGAGCTGAGGTGAGCTTATTTTTTTAGATGATCAAAGGCTTTAAGGCATTCATGAGAGAAATCGAAGGGTATATCCTTGGCTAAAAGATTGGTCAAAGGCCTAATAATTTTGCTAAAATCTTTGATGAACCATCGGTAAAAATAAACGTGACCAAGGAATGATCTGACATCCTTGATATTTTTAGGAGGAAGGTTAGAAATGAGATCTACCTTAGTTTTGTCAACTTCTATACCATCATTGGAAACTACATGCCCTAAAACAATTCCCTGTTTGACCATGAAGTGACATTTCTCTCAATTGAGAGTTAGATTTTTCTCCTTACATCGGCTTAAGACTAGTTTAAGGTGATGCAAACACTTAGAAAATGAGTCACCAAATATTAAAAAAATCATCCATGAAGACTTTCTAAGAATTGCTCAACCATATCAGAAAAGATACTGATTATGCACTGCTGAAAAGTGGCGGGAGCACTGCATAACCCAAAGGGCATGCGACGGTAGGTAAAAGTTCCGTATGGTCATGTGAAAGTGATTTTCTCTTGATTTTAAGGGCAATGGGAATATGATTGTAACCTAAATATCAATCTAAGAAATAATAGTGTAGGCATTGAAAATTGCCTATAAGTCCCCGAACATGACTCGTGACGATGAGTTGACAATCGACAGCCATCCGACGACGCAATGGCGAACCATTGACGGCATAATAACAAGTAAATGCGACACAAACGCATACAGCGAGTCGACAAAACGCATGAAGCAAATCAACGAGGCATGCAAGTTAGCGAAGCGACGAATCATGGAATAAATCTAACTGTGAAGCTTCAGATTAGCAAATATCGACGAGACTGGACGAATCAGACTCAGAAAATAACAAAACGAAGTCACGTGGGTGGCTCGGTGGCCGAGCCACCTCTTGGTTGCTCGGCTAAACAGAGCCACCATTTGGTGGCTCGGCCAGGCATAGATCTGGGCACAAATCCAACCCAGATCCGCATTGTAAGCCTATAAATATGAGATGGGGGGCTCATTTTCTCAGATCTGGACTTTTGCCAAGAAGGGGAGACTCTGTCGAATTCTAGAGCGATCTACACTTAGATCCGATAATTTTAGACCCAAGATCTCGACGAGCCAGTCAACGCATAAAGCGAAGAAGTTCGAGAGATCTAGGATCAGATCTACACGCGATTCCTCCGGATCAAACTTGGTTTTGATCCCGAGAAGAGTGGTGCTTTCGCTTGGTCGATTTCAGGGGATTATTTTAGGCGATTATTTCCTTCGTAAAATAATCTCCTTGATCGTGTAGATCTTAGATCTGACACCAGGATCCGATCACACGGCGGTCCACGGATAAACTCCAGCACCGGCAAAGATCCCACGCAAGTAGGAACCTGATAAACAGGGTCTTGTATTTGTTTTAAGGAAAAAGTTATAATTTTTATTTTTTTGATTTTCATTGTAACTGAGTCTTATAAAAAGATGAGTTTTTTGTTGAATTCATTTGTAAATGCATAAAGCTATAATGAGTTCATCGTCAATGAAGATCAAACCGACTTTTCCCGCGAACAAGCTGGCGACCACAGTGGGAGCCAACGACCTCGCTGACGAGATCGTCGTGTCACAACCACGGATAGTGATCCCAGTCAAAGACGAGGTCGAATACGAGTTTGACCAACAAAAGTTCGAGGAGTATCTATCATCCTCGTCCAGATCGTCCTTCCCACGCAGATCCAAGAAGATTCCCGCTGCAAGGAAGATCCGTTGGTCTTCAGATCTGGAATCTCAAGGTAATGATCCCAACCCCGCTACTGCCAAAGTCACAGATCTGAACTCCTCTGTGCAGGAGATGATTGTCGATGGTGTGCCGACTCTCTCAAAGAGAGCCCGCTAAAGGCGACGCCAACGCCTGGCGCGCCAATTCGCCAAGGCCCAAGAATCAGTTGACGGGATCTGCTATGAGATGGATCACAAGTTCAGAAGAGGTCAAAGGCCTTAATAACAGGTGGTTGGTAGCTCCTCCAAGCCGTCAACGAGTGAATGGGTTCGTGTCAGACAGAACCGTTCAACACTCGACGAGCGCATCAGAAAGCACCGCGCACTACTTACACACGCACGGGCCCTAGTTGAAGAGGCCTGCATGTTGAAGAAGGAAGAACTGGCTAAGAAGCCATCAAAGATGCGCCAAGTTTGGAGGCTAAAATCCAGAGCAACGATTCGGACAACTCCACCTTCGGCGATTACAACAATCAAGTCTCCGTCTAACTCTGTTCCCGCTTCGGTTGATCCCATAGGCTCACCCCAAAGTAAGAAGATGGTATTAGAGCGCCTCAGTCCATTGCACGATGATCGAGGCAAAATTCTAGTTAAGGAGTGTTTGAGCTCGTTGAAGAAGTCCCGGACAACTCACAGTTCTGGGGGTCGCATCCACCTCCACCATGACAAGAAAATTCCTAAAGCTGCTCGCACCGGGCTACGAATCGAAGTTCAAGAGTCCATCAAACCTTCACACCTGCAAGGGTGAGCGTTGAGACGAGTCACTTTTGAAAGCTCTGATGGTGCAGTTCACCCTCAGAAGGAAACGTTTTCATCTGACGACGATGACGTTACACCTGAGAAGTCAAACCAACACACGATGGGTTGCTCTGGCATTCATGCTGACGAGTTGTACTATCGTATTGGGGGTGCGAGTAAATCTCAAAAAAGGAGTTCCCCAGATTGAACACACATTGTCTGTGTTCCAAGTTGATTAGGGCGGTGTTGTCAGAATGCAACTGCACCAAGACAGCTCCAGAGAAGGCGTCAGTCTTTGATAGGCACGGCACCAAAATACCAAAGCCAGGTCAAGACGCTTTCGCAGAAGAAGATCAGTGTCTCAAGGTGATGAATTACCGAGAGTCACCATTAACATGACTAGCAAAGGGACGTCGACATGTGCCATTCTTGGGATATCTCAATAAATGACTCGGTTGCGGACCGGGAATGTCAGACGACCCAACTATGGCAAAGTGCAGAGGGGGTTACCCTCGGATGACGAAGTGTCGGACGCCGGCTCTGCAATTGCTTCCGATAACATGGTTTCCAGCAAGGGACAACCCCGTGAAGCAGTCATGATCAGTGCAAAACAAGTGGCTAAAATGCTTGAAAAGGCTATGGCCAAGCAAAAGGAGAATTTTAAGTTCGAGATAGAGATGACTATGCAGCAGATGAGAGAGATGCATGACCAGCAAATCCAAGCATTAACGAATCGCCAGGGTGAATCAAGTCGTCGCAATAACGTCAACTAAATAGACAGCGACATGGATAGGGATGAAGACCATAACGCCGATAATCCCCCTGATAAATGGAATGCAGGAGGTAGCATCGAGAACATCGGTGGTAACATCACCGTCCCTCCTCAAAATCACCTGAATGGAGACATATGTGAAAATGAGAAGATAAAGGACCTCGAGAGTAAGATCAATACTTTGATTTCCGCCCAAGAGGTAAAGAAGATGGGTATATCATGTTCGTACCTAAGGGAGTGGGAATCAATCCTGTATCTGGCGAAGTTCAATTTAATAAACTTTACGTTGTTCGATGGGAAGGGCTCACCCACTCAGTATTTAATCTACTTCAAGTCCCACCTAGGAGTTATTTCTGGTAATGAGTCCTTGATTGTTCGGTCATTCGTTGGTACTCTTCGAGGAACTGCCTTCGATTGGTACCACCGTCTCAGGCCGAGTAGCATTAACAGCTTGGACAACATAGAGACATTGTTTCTCACTAATTTCTTCGATGACGATACCGAGATATCCATCGGAATGTTGTTAGATGAAAAACAGAAGGAAGGAGAAATGGTAGACAACTTCGTCAAGCAGTTCCGAAACAAAGCAATGAATTGTCGAGGCCCGATAACTGAGGAATTCATTCTCCAGACCACCACAACAACCTTTCGTTGGACGTGCTGGAAGTAATGGGAACGGCACCATCCAAGACATGGAGAGACTTGAAGGTGCGCGGGGAGCGAGCCGAGTGATTCCTTAAGAGGAAATAAGCAGAAAGAGGCCAGCAAACGGCAGGGGCTTACAAATAAAATTTCGTCCCACGCAGCAAAGGGAAGGAACAGGTGAAGGCAGTGGGTGCTAACCAAACATTCCAGTTGCAGCTGTAGTAACAACCACAATAGCGAGTGCCACAACAATCGTAGCCCCAATGGCAGCAACGGCCTCAAAAGCAAAAGTCGTCAGAACTAAGGTTTCCCAAAGCCTATTTTTTCAAGGAAGACGGGGTTCCTGGTATTTTCAAATACCTCCTAGAGAACAATAAGATCTAGTTGCTACCGATCGTGAATCAGGAGGAGGCGAATAAGGTCACAGATCGGAGGTATTGTGCATTCCACAGAGCAGCTCACCATCTGACAAAGGCGTGCTACCATCTCAAGGAGAAGATCCAGGCCTTGATCAATGTAGGGGTCATTACCCTAAAGCTGCCCAGAGAGAAAAAAGTGGGGGCGAATATGATATCCATCAGCTTTGGATCGGTGCCTTTAACGTGGTTTTAACTGAAGCTCGTTGTTAAAGTAGGGATGAAGACAGTGAATGATGATCCTCATGGGAAACGTGAAAAGGGGCTTGTGCCACATACCACCTCAAATGGTGAAATTCTCTGGGTCCACCCTAACGTGCTCGAAGATGATCAGTGGGCGATCTCTTCACCTGGGAAGAAATCAAAGGGCAAGGGGAAACTATTCCATGCCACTTCAGCAATCTTGGAGGAGTATGATGAACAGATAATGACATTCTAGCTTTCTAAAGAGGAACATGAAGTCTTCGCCACCAGGAGCAGACACGAGTACAAATACAAGTATCATGAAGCTTCTAATCCAAATGCTAAGACGCTGACAGAGCTAGAAGTGGTGGTGACTCCTCCTACCCGCACTGAAAAATCACAGCAGCAGACGATCGCCAAGGAGGACATGGCCAAATTAAAGGAGAAGCAACCTCAACATTAGGAGGTTTAAGTCCTGAAGCAGTCTCGATTCAATCCTCCGATTGGAAGGGACAAACTGAGAAGTTCAAGCTCCCCGTACCACTTCGATGTCATGGCCCAATTAGCTAACATCCCAACGAGGATAACCCTCTATGAGCTGCTATGGTTGTCAAAAGAGACTAGAGAGGCCCTTCAGGAAGCCCTGGCTGACTCTAAGGTGTTCGTCACTCAGATCGAGCCAAGTCCCGAAGAACCAGAGTCTTCAGCCCAGCAATGCAACCTCGCAACTAAGCACTTCCCCTACATTACTTTTACCAAGGAAGACATGCAGACGAAAACTCAAAGCATGACAGGCCGCTATATTTTACCGGGCATATTGGCTCCAGCGAAGTCAACCGAATCCAAGTTGATCCAGGTTCCGCTGTGAGTATCATGCCACTCTGCCTGATGTATAGCCTCAGGATTCCTGCCAGTAAGCTAGCATCTATGGGCACGGTGATTTACAGATTTAATTCTAGTGGTCTCGGCCGCTAGGTAAAATCCGGATAAAGTGCTAGATGGGAGATTTGAAGTCTAAAGTCACATGCTATGTGATTGATAGGGAGACTTCCTATAACTTATTATTAGGTCGGCCATGGATCCATAATAATGTTATAGTCTCCTCCACCCCGCATCTGTGTCTAAAATATGTTGACACGAATAATGAAGTCAAGACGGTGGTCGCAAATAAGCAACCGTTTAAGGGGTTGAAGAACTACTTTACTGACTCCATCCTTTACGGTAACGAGTCCAATACTGAATCATCAGCCCAAAACACGGACAGTGACGAGGAAGCTGATATCGAAGCTGGGCTTGATTACGATGGTGGTTTTGTCATAAATGACATTATACCCTTTGTAGTCAATCTTGACGATGGAGAATCGTCGGATGATAGTTGTGATTGGCAACTTACTGACAATGAAATAAATAACAATTTAGAGTACTCACTGCCTCTTACTGATGTGATGAAAGGATTGTACAATGAGCCCGAGTTGCACATGCCCATTCAGTCGTCTTGTGTAACACATAAGTGTATCCGGGACTCTTTCGGGACAACATTCATCATTCCGGGTAAAACAGGTGATGAAAAGGATTTGGTCTATGGTAAAGGAAATACAATTCCGGCACCATACTACTTTTCGAGAGAGGAAGTTAATGACGATAAGCCTGGCTCTCACCTCTTCAGATATAGTCCAGAAGTGCAGAATCTCATGAATAGATGGGGGTATGACCTTGTGCGAGGAGAGGGTCTTTGTTTTGGATGAGGTCCTCAAGTCCCACCCAAAGCTGCACACGTCCCAGAGGGGAAACCCGATAATGACTATAGACTCAGGAGAGGATTGGGGTATGTATCTTCTTTAGAAGATGAATGTTGTTGGTTGATCGATAACCAATTATCCGATGCGGGAGATAGATATTCATCTGACTCCTCCGTCTGGGATTCTGACGCTAGCATCGGTGAAATGTTCAAAGATTTGATGTAGAAAATGACTACAGTCGACCCCACCACGATGGAGGACGATGAGGAGATACCAACATGGGAAGACCTGTGGATCCATCACCTCAATATGTAATATGGAGACTGGTTCGAGCAAAGAGAACCCCCCCACCGAAGATGAAGTGGTCCAGGTCAATATGGGTGACGAAGTGCACCCTAAGCCCATATTCATTAGTAACAGTCTCTCCCCAGAAGAGAAAGAAGAGTTGATTACTCTCATCAGGAAATATAACGATGTTTTTGCTTGGAACTACGAGGACATGGTAGGACTCGACCTTAATGTGGCGACACACCGTCTCAACATCAAGATGGATGCCGAACTCGTCAAGCAATAGCAGAGACGGTTTCGGTCGCAGATTATGGAAGCGATTGTAGCAGAGCTGAAAAGGCTTATAGACTCGAGTTTTATCAGGGACGAACAATATCTAGATTGGGTGGTGAATATTGTCTTGGTTCTAAAAAAGAATGAGACTATCAGAATCTGCATCGATTACAGAGATTTGAACACCACATGCCCTAAAGACGACTTTCCTCTTCCAATCACTGACGTTATCATTGATGATACCTGTGGATTCGAGAGAATGTCCTTCATGGATAGATTTTCAGGTTAAAATCAAATCAAAATGCACCCGGATAATGAAAAACGCACAGCGTTCAGAACTACCCCCGACATCTTCTGTTACACGGTCACGCCATTCGGTCTGAAGAACGCAGGCGCCACGTACCAACGAGCGATGATAAAGATTTTCTAAGAACATCTTCAGAAAATGGTCTAATGCTACATCGATGACTTAGTCGTGAAGAGCTGCAACAAAAATGACCACATCAAAGACCTGAGGATAATGTTCGATCTCATGCGGAGTCATGAAACCTACCAAATGCTTCCTCAGAATGTCCAGCGGCAAATTCCTTGGATTTGTTGTCACCACTAGGGATATTCATATTGACCCAGATAAAGTAAAGGCGATACATGAATTACAACCCCCGAAAAATCTAAGAAAACTCAAAGGGTTACAGGGGCGATTATCTTATATCCGGTGATTCATATCGAACCTTCTGGAAAATGCTAGCCATTCTCCAAGCTAACTAAGAAAGGCGTATCATTTGTCTAGGACGATGCCTGTCAAAAGGCATTCGAGGATATCAAAGCATATCTAGCGAATCCTCATGTTCTCGTTGCACCGCAGTCGGGTAAACCATTCTTAATTTACATGAAGGTGATGAACCATTCGTTAAGCGCTTTACTCGTGCAAGATGATGACAGTGGTCACGAACAGGCAGTGTATTACTTGAGCTAGACTTTAGTGGGTCCTAAATCCCGCTATCCGATGATTGAGAAACAATGCCTTGCGTTGGCTTTCGCCATTCAAAAGATGTGGCACTACTTAGTTGGACAGACGATTTATGTTATCTCCAACGTAAATTCAGTCTGGATATTCATGACGCAACCAGCCTCTATGAGTTGGCGTTTGGCAAAATGGGCCTTGCTCTTGTCTCAATACGACTTACACTTCAAGCAATAGAAGTCGGTCAAGGGACATGCAATTTTCGATCTCCTTACAACTAATCCAACGACAGATGCAGCCGAATTATATGACGATTTGCCGAATGAAACCCATGAAGTCAACACTACATCACATCAGTGAATATGGCGATTGTACTTTGACGAAGCTTCTCGAGCAACCAATGTGGCAAGTGCCCCTGGATGTTCTAAGATTTCTTTCAGAGTTGGAGTTGTCTTAGTTTCCCCAGGGAAGCATGTGATGCCTCAGGCTTTCTCACTAATCGAGTTGTGCTCTAATAATGTGGCCGAATACAACGCGTTACTTATTGAGCTCAGTTTCGCTAAAGAGCTGGGAGTTGAATATCGCGAAGCCTTTGGGGATTCCCAACTCATAGTCAGAAAAATCTGTGGGGACTACGAAGTTAGAAATCCAGACCTGACTCCGTATCACCAGTGGTCGTTGAGATGGCAGACTCCGTTTGAAGAATTTTTCATTGAGTATATTCTGCGCCTCCAAAATGCATACGCGGATGCGTTAGCAGCGTTAGCAGTATCGTTAGAGCAACCTCTTGAGACTAAACAGTTAGTCACTATGAGAACTCATCAACTATTTGTACCGATATATGAGGAGGAGGAGGACGACAGAGGGGTGTTCATCAAAGAGGTGTACACAACCCAAGTCGAACCAGAGCCCCGAGATTAGCGTTTCCCTATAGTCGACTATGTCCTCTATGGTATTTTGCCAGAAGACATAAAAGATAGAGAGTCAATCTGATGCAGAGCGCCAAGATTCTTTTATTATGCAGAGACCCAGGCGTTATATCGTTGCGGGTACGATGGCTTGCTGCTCTGGTGTCTTTTGAACAAAGAGGCAGAAGAAGTCCTTAAGGAGGCACACAGAGGAGATTGTGGCGCACACCAACCTGGTCCCAAGCTTTATGATCGTATCAGAAGAATGGGATACTTCTAGCCAACGATGATTAATGATGTAATTGAGTACGCTCGAAAGTGCCACGCGTGTCAAATACACGCGAATTACATTCATCAACCCCAGAGCATTTGCATCCATCTGCTACATCTTGGCCTCTCGAGACGTGGGGAATGGACATTGTGAGTCCTATTTTTCCTCTGTCAATTAAAGGTGATCAGTTCATTCTTGTAATTACCGACTACTTCTCCAAGTGGTCTAAAACAATTCCGCTTAAAGAAATGAAAACGAACAATGTCATCAGGTTCATCAAGCATCACGTCATCTACCGACACGGTGTGCCGAGACGGATCATACATGACAATGGTCCTCAATTCGTTAGCAATGCCTTCATCAGGTTTTGTGAGAAATTTAAGATTCAAGACGTCTCGTCGATGGCTTATAATCTCGCTGCAAACGGATTAGCAGAGGCGCTCAACAAGACAATTATTAAGATCTTGTCAAAACTCGTGAAGACCAATAAACGTGATTGGGACGATAAACTCGGAGAAGCACTCTGGGCATATCACACCACAATACGCACGCCTACCGGAGCTACTCCATATTCTCTGGTATACAGATGTGAAGCTATACTTCCATTGGAAATCTAAATCCCATCACTTCGTATCGCCCTTGCAACTGAGATGATGGTGGAAGAACAACATCGGAGGCGTCTTGAAGAGCTCGAGATGTTGGATGAAAAATGCCTTGAAGCTTAACAACACATCGAGTTTTACCAAGCTAGAATGTCGAGGGCTTTTAACAAGAGAGTCCGACAGAAAAGCTTTAAAGAAAGAGATCTGGTCCTCGCTGCTCGATGACCAATAATTCTCGATTCTAAGAAAAAGGGTAAGTTTGAACCCAAAGGGGAAGGACCGTTCGTGATAGATACTGTCTATTCGAACGGTGTGTATTGTTTAATCACCCAAAATGGTGACATGCAATTAATGTCGATAAATGAGAAGTTCCTAAAAAATACTATCCTTAGTATATTTAGGATAATCCGTTTTGATGGGAAGTTCCTCATGGAATATTTCACCTATTTTCCTTGAGGATAACCCTAAATCTGTTTTTCACCATAAATTCTCTCACTAATTAAATTTATTGACGGTGAGTCCACTAAAAATCTTTCTGGTCCAATCCACCAGTAAAATCCCCCCTTGATTCCTTCCACGAACAAGAGGTCCACTTTCAATGTTAATAGCCTCCTGTGATAAATAGAAGGGCTCTATCCTTTCCTCTTTGGTCACGCCTTCCCAAGATTAGGGCTAAAATTAGAATTTCATCTCGATAAATGAGAAAGTTATTTCCAGATCAGGTAGCAAATCCTATAAAAGTGAAAGTTATCTGAATCTCTTCAATTCTCGGAGTGGAGATCCCACTCTTAGTTTCATCTCCTAAGATTCTCGAAGTGGAGATCTCAGTTTTAGTTTCCTTTGTACTAGAGATAGAATATAAAATTCTTCCTCTCTAGGAGCAAGAGATAGAATATGAAAATTTTCCTCTCTTGTCTCAGGGTTCATCTTTACCCCAGAAAGAAGACCTGGAGATAGGATATAAAATCCTTCCTCTCCAACATCGGGAAACAGAATATAAAATTCTTCCTTTCCCACATCAATTTTATCTTTTTAAATTTTTCTTTCCACTGGAGATAGAATATAAAATTCTTCCTCTCTAGCATCGAGAAACAGAATATAAAATTCTTCCTTTCCCACATTAATATTTTTTAATCCTTCAAATCAAGATTCATCTTAGGGAATTTTATCCCGAAGCCTAAGTAGGGATAAGTCTACGCCTAACACGCGTTACCGGTTAGTTCTTAACCGTAAAAAGAATGAGAGTCCACATATTCAAAATTATGGCAGGTTGTTATTAACAACACCACAATCCACACCTTACACGTGTGGAGAATTTTATCCTGAATCCTAAGAAGGGATAAGCCAAATGCCTAACACGCGCTGCCGGTTTAGTCTTTTACCAATTGAAGAAGATACCAAGATTCATCTTGGGGAATTTTATCCCAAAGCCTAAGTAGGGATAAGCCAACGCCTAACACACGTTGCCAGTTTAGTCTTTTACTAATTAAAGAAGACACCAAGATTCATCTTGGGGAATTTTATACCGAATCCTAAGTAGGGATAAGTCTACGCCTAACACGCGTTGCCGGTTAGTTCTTACCCATAAAAAGAATGAAAGCTAACATATTCAAAATTATGGTAGGTTGTTATTAATAACACCACAATCCACGCCTTACATGTGTGGGGGATTTTATCCTGAATTCTAAGTAGGGATAAGCCAACGCTTAACACGCATTGCTAGTTTAGTCTTTTACCGATTAAAGAAGACACCCGAATCTAAGTCGGGGGAATTTTATCCCAAATTCTTAGTAGGGATAAACCAACGCCTAACACGCGTTACCAGTTTAGTCTTTTACCGATTGAAGAAGACACCCGAATCTAAGTCAGGGGAATTTTTTCCTAAATTCTAAGTAGGGATAAGCCAACGCCTAACACGCATTGCCGGTTTAGTCTTTTACCGATTGAAGAAGACACCAAGATTCATCTTGGAGAATTTTATCCTGAAGCCTAAGTAAGGATAAGTCTACGCCTAGCACATGTTGCCGGTTAATTCTTAACCGTAAAAAGAATGAAAGCCCACATATTTAAAATTGTGGCAGGATGTTATTAATAACACCACAATCCACACCTTACACGTGTGGGGAATTTTATCCTGAATCCTAAGTAGGGATAAGTCAACGCCTAATACGCGTTGTCAGTTTAGTCTTTTTCAGATTGAAGAAGACACCAGAATTCAAGTCTGAGGAATTTTATCCTAAAGCCTAAGTAGGGATAAGCCTGCGTCTAATACATACGCCGGTAGTCTATTATAGTGAGAAAGACGAAGCCTATGTATTCATCATCATAGCACTAAGTCTAAAAGAGTTTCATTGTTTTAGTACAACGTCACATGCAAAACAGATTTAGATAATTCACATGTTAGCCCGATTAAATGGGAATTGGTAAAGGCTTATCAAATCCGTTAATGGCTGGAGGTTAGCCAATAATCCTAAAGTCAACGCCTAACACGCGTTGCCGGTTAGTCTCTTGCCCATAAAAGAAGATGAAGCCTATGTATTCAACATCATAGCATCAAGTTTAAAAGAGTTTCATTCTTTTAGTACAACGTCACATACGGAACAGGCTTAGATAATCTACATGCTAGCCTGATTCAAATGGTAATCGGTAAAGGCTCATCAAATCCGTTGATGGTTGAGGGTTTGCCAAAATCCTATGAGTATTGTGGTTAATTATTTCAAATGAAATAAGAAATCATAATAAGCAACAAAAAAGGAGGATAGAAATTTATTCAATCAATGAAGAGTCGAGTCTTTCAATGA
>JBAKGM010002622.1:0-12607 GCA_037177215.1 Asparagus racemosus | reverse complement strand
GGGGCGGGGGGGGGAGACGGTTGTTTTCACCGAATAACAGAGGAAAATAAGGTAAGATAAATAATAAATATATTATTTAATTAGGAGTGGTCCCCACTTTTTTCTCACTTTCACCGGACTTCAGCACTTTTTAAGGGAAACTTAAACATACATTAGAGCTGATGTGAACTCATTTTAACATTTCACTTTCAAAATTACTTTCAATAAAACAAACACCAAAAGTCTTAAAATCATTTTACTTTCGCACTTTTACAATTCACTTTCATACAAACAAACACCCCCTAAAAGCAGATTATTTTCAGATTTCAGCCAAAACTAGATATTATTGATGAGATTTTAAAACTCTGACAATCTGGTTGGCTTCGTCTCATCGAGATAGGCGATTTACATATATTATATGTCAGAATCTGCCTTTCAGGTTGGAAGATATGATTTTTTTTCGCAGAAGTCAATAATATGTATGAGTCTGCATTTAGCTCGTGATTGTCCCACTCCTCCATGAAATTGCCTGTTAAGCATCCTAAATCAGTCTCCACTTGTTAAAAGAAGCTCGACCGCGAGCTTATATTTGATTGAATAGTACCATCATTAATAAATATTTTTCTTCTCCTACATAAGTATCCGCCTTGCATTTAATATTGATTTTCTTCATTTATTCTTTTATCTCCTCTGCTAGAACTTCTTTTATATCAAACTTGTGTATGAATCTTTCCCACAGCATGTGTATGTAACTGGCGAGTTACATATATAATATGTCAGAATCTGTTTTCCAGGTTGGAAGATATAATTATTTCTTAGCGGAAGTTAATAATATGTATGAGTCTACATTTAGCTCGTGATTATCCCACTAGTCCATGAAATTGTTTATTAAGCGTCCTACATCATTTTTCACATTTTAAATTTTAAAAAATGGGCAAACCATTGATATTTCGCTTCATGGAACATGTTACGTTAAAAAAAAAAAATCCTATCTAGCCCGTAATTATTATCGAATGAAAGTAATAGAGTTTGCATTTTGTTATATTTTTCCATCTCTGATGGATCAACTTGAAGCATGTAGATATATGGAAATCCAATCAGTGGTCTAACTATGTAAACCATATAGTCATCACACGCAATTGATTTTCTTCTCGTATGTGGAATGTCACAATTGTTGGATATTCATGTGTGAGTATACTTTGACATCAGATAAGATACGAAAGAGTAATTAGTTTTAATAGAAGTTATGGCTAATATTTAATAGCTATAACGTTTAGATTAAAATTAAGTTTTAGTCTTCATTTAAGGCCCATTAACTCTCCGTTGGGCTCATTACTCGACAACGGATTCTACAAAACACTCACTTTAATCTTCATTTTAAATTGCAAAATCCAAGTAAAAGAAAAAAGGATTTTTGACAGCGGGTTTGCTGAGGTAGACCACAAGTTCCACTGTTTTTCTTAACTCCTACAAAATAAACAACTGAAACTGCTAGTAAGAAATTATTCTAGAAAACTATAGTTTGGACCCATTAATTCCACGGATTTCCTAGAAATTCATTAAACAAACAAGCTCAAGGCCGAGCAGTATTTATGCATGTGCAGTTGCACGTAAAATATGCTTTTTTTAATAGGAAGTCAAGTGTAACTTAATGTTTCTATTTCTATTAGGATTTTTCATTATTTGAATTATCATCACTTTGAGAGGGGAAATTTTTTTTTTACTACACTCTCATAGTTCTCATATCATTGGAATGGACTTGGGCATCACCAAGTAGGTGGTAAGTAGAGAGTGTCCGATTATCCTAATTCTATTCTTCTACTTTAATTCTAATGACTAAGAGGAAGTTCATAGGATTTTCACCATTTTAATACCAGTTTTTACAACAGTGATTTTAAAGACAATTGTAATTTTCAAAATAACATTTAAAGTCTCCTATGTAGCTTCATCGTGGCTGTAGGCACTGAAATAGGAGAACATGATTGGAATAATTAGACACTCTCCAATTACTCTCCAATTACCACCTAATCGGAGAATATCCTTATACCAGTAGAACAAGAACACACATCCTCTCAGAACCACCCGCAAAGATCACACATGCTCTCAGAACCACCCAGGGGGTTACCAATTTGCCCCCTTGTTTAGCACATGGACTGTCAGAACTGTCCGCTCGCATGCAGCCGATTCTGATAGAAACAGCACTCATGGAACAATACTCGCTTGTCAACGTCCTACCAAACCAAGCCTGAGGAGAGCGAACGTCTGGAGACAGTTTGCCTTGTACGGTGAGAGAATATATGATAAAAATTTCCCCTCTTATAACTGATAATTCAATTTACGGAACAAACCAGCCCAATCCGTGCGCTGTTGAACTTAGGACCAGCCCATTAGTGAAAAAAAGAGTAAAACTTTTAGCTGGTTGAATATGCAATTAATGGGATTACGTATGGCCTATGTGACATTTAACTATTTATTTTTGTGATCACTTTTTTGTTTTTATTTTTCTTTTGTTTTTATTTGTGTAACCCATGATTTCATACAGGAGCCTTTCAACCATCCAAGTCACCCGTAAGGTATAATCACATTTTTCAACTTTAACAATTTGTGAATTTTAAAGTGTATGCATCTATTAATCACATTTTTCAACTTTAACAACTTGTGAATTTTAAAGTGTATGCATCTTTCTAGACGTTTACTTAATTGCGAACATCGATTCAAATGTTTGAAGAACAAAACTCAACTGTTTCATTAACTGTCATACGTGATGATAGTCATTTTATTGCATTTTTTTAAAAGAAAAAGTGGTTTCTTAAAATCCATTATGTGCATAAAAGAAATTTCTTGTGATTGAGCATGTTTAGCGAGTGGTCAAACATGTTTAGCAAACGGTTTATTTTGGCTTATAAGCCACACAAAAATAAAGTAGGGTGCTAAAATTTTAGTGGTTTATAAGCCACAAAGTTTGGCCAAGTAAAAGTCTAATATACTCCTCACATTTCACAAAATTTCAGACACCATTTATCTCTCTGTAACCCTACTAAATGTTTTTTGATCATTTTGACAATAATGATGACTTATTAGTCACTCATTTGCTACACACACTACTACTAAAAATAAATTATAATTTACTAAACTTACCAAACATTTTGGCTTATAATTCACTACTTTATAATCCATTTGTGGATTATTAGCCAGATGGTGCCAAACATGAAGATTCACTTATGAAAATGGAAATTAAAGATAGAATTGTTATGAGTTTTGGAGAGATTTACTCTAATTCGTCCCCATTAAGCTTATGCGTAGAGGCTACCCCTTCACTCCATTTTGTAGAGCAATGCCCTCTTTCTCTAAACCCCTCCAACATTTTCTCCCAAAACCCTCATCTTCATTCTCCAAACCCTACTCTCTTCAATCCAATCCATTCTCCACTTACTCCCAAAAATCCAACAGCCGCCCAAAGAAGAAAATCTACCATCGAGAGCCAGACCTCGACAAAGCCATGGACCTCAACAAGAAACCCTCCCTCATCCTCCACCTCAAAACCCTAATCACTTCGCAAAAACCCCAATCAATTCTCCTCAGAGACCTCGAGAAAGAAGTGGGTTTCATTCAAAAATGGAACTTTCTCTCTCTGATTCAAAAACACCCAACAGTGTTCAAAGTCTCAGGGGGCTCAAATTCTCGATCACCGATCTCTGTTAAGCTCACTGATAAAGCGCTGAAGATTTTGAACGAAGAAGCTGTTGCTAGAGAGATGATGGAGCCCATCTTGGTTAGGAATTTGAGGAAGCTGCTGATGATGTCAATGGACTGCCAGATTCCAATGGAGAAGATTGAGCTCATCGAGAATGATTTAGGTTTGCCCAAAAACTTTAAGAATTTGTTGATTCCTAAATACCCAGAATTTTTTTCAATCAAAATTGTTGATGGGTTGGAGTATCTATGCTTGGAGAGTTGGGATTCTTCGCTTGCGGTCACTGCTCGCGAAGAAAGATTAGATCTTGGAAGCATTGAGAAACCACCAAAGGTGATTTCTAGAGATGGCAATTTCCCGGGGCCGTTTGCTTTTAAAATGAGATATCCACCAGGTTTTCGTCCAAATGTACATTATCTCGAGGAAGTGAAGAAATGGCAGAAGTTAGCATTTCCTTCGCCGTATTTGAATGCGAGAAGGATTGAGCCTGCAACTCCACAAGCAAGGAAGAGAGCAGTGGCGGTGTTGCACGAGCTATTGAGTTTGACGATGCAGAAGAGATTGACTTCTGATAAACTGGATGCTTTTCATAATGAGTATCAACTTCCTTGTAGATTGTTGCTTTGCTTGGTTAAGAATCATGGGATTTTCTATATCACGAATAAAGGGGCGAGGAGCACTGTGTTTCTGAAGGAAGCTTATGATGGAGTCGACTTGATTGAGAAGTGTCCTTTGTTGAGATTTCAAGATCGGTTTATGTCGCTCATTGGGAGGACTTGCCCAGATTTGAGTAAAGCCGTGGCTGCTTGATTCAATTTGGTATGTAAAAGCTTGAGAATATGTTTCTAATAGCTAGTTATTCCTTTTTCTTATCAGTTAAGTTTGCTTCTTTTGTTGTTGCTTAAAAACTCTTGATTCAGATGGAGGGAGGGAGGGCCAATACTGACATTCCTACGGTTTGTTTCATCATCACAGCTAAATATAAGGTAGTAGCTAAATTGTCATTTCCTAGCAATCACAGTAATTTCTGAAGAGCCTCTAAGCACAAACACGTACTCATCCATATCACAATTACACAAAAAACAACTCTATGCAACCCAGCACACCAAGAACTTCTAAACTACTATAACCAACAGGTAGGTCAACAAATTAACTGCAAACATAATGAATCCACTGTGTTTATTGTGACATTTTGTTTTGAGTAACAGAACAAGATGTCCAAAAAAATTAAAAATAAAAACTATAATAAATACAAGATATACATAAAGAGTATAGGTGAGAAAACAAAGAAGTAAAGCAAGAGGCAAGAAGAACAAATGATTAAAAGACGAAACAGAATAACTAAATCAGACACCAAATGAAGAGGCCGCATGTCCGTTACACGATCTCCCAAATGCTTCGCCAGTGATTGTTCAAGATGCTTGCTTTCTTTGTTTGGTTGTTGTTTCTTTGTTGTTTGACTGATATAGAGAGAGATACAAAGAGGAAGGATAATGTATAGATATAAGATGGACAGGTCAACAGTCCCAAAAATATGATTTCAGATGTTTTTAAGATTATCATTAATCATGTAAGTAGGACTATTAAGACTTTTGATCAAATAAAATAGGTAGACTTATCTATTTCTCTGAAAATTACTTATAACACCTCTATATTCTATGAGACTACTTGCTCAAAACTCTTAATACTACGATTTCTAGCAAATTGAGCATTTGGATTCAGAAGACTATTCCTTTTTGCTGTAGGAGAGGATCCTGTCATGATCATGCGACCTTGAATGATGCTTTTCCCCCCCAAAAAATCTCATTTTGTCCATAATTCTTATTTATTCTTCTAATTACTTCAAAGAAAAACATAAAAAGCAAAAAAGAGTATCATTGGGTTCATATGATCAACACGTGGACCTCTTTGGATAGAAATAGGATATCTTTGGGGTTGATAAAAAGGCAACGGGATGCATATCCCACAGTGTTGCTATGTTATATACGGTTTATCCTATTGTCTAAAAAATGTCTTATTAAAATGAGCTAATCACCTTTTAAACTCACTTTTGTTGTGTCTATTACATTCTCAAAAAGGTTGCATGAGTTTCTAAATTAGGTCTTGCCTATTAAGAAAAAGAATATACAATCATACATAAATAAAAAGGATTATGTAACATAATGATGAGATTATCTAATTACTGTGCTTAGATGAGGTGAATACACGCACATCATTCATTTAAATCTATGTAAATGAAGAATTTCAGAATTTTTAATTGCTATCATGTATCAAAGTTGTAATGGTTATGCTTTGAAATTCCTTATTGCTGAAAGTTTCTTGTCTCCGTTCATTAAAATATATGTAAATGAAGAAATTCAAATTTTCCGTAGATATCATGTATCAAAGTTGTAATGGTTATGCTTTGAATTTCCTTATCGCTGAAATTTTTTGATCTCCATCTTATTTTCCTATTATGACACCTAAATGCCCTTCATCTAATGCACAAAATAAATAAATGATTATGTTTTTTTACCCATAGATATGCTCATATACTATCCTATTTGCAAATTTATCTCCTAAAATGACTATTTTGCTAATTTTCCTACACATTTCACTGCACCGAATTGAACAATCCTACAAATTTTCTCTTAGGTAATATACGGAGTATAGTGATTCCTACATTCTATTAAAATGTCTAATATTTTTTAAAATAGAACTAGTCTCCTATTTAAGTTTAATTTAATTAAATTGATCTATATTACTTAGCAATAGTAGGATATTGCATAGAAAATAGAAACTAATTTTAAATTAAGAATGTGATAAAAACATTAAAAACAATAAGAGTGTGACACTGGAAAGTGGGGAAATTGGAGAAGTGAGTGTAGGGAAGACATAAGGGGATGGAGAGAAGTGGAATGAGACGGTGGATGCGAGGAGGGAGGTGTAAGCAAGATGGAAGAGAGCGAGGGAGGTAGTGAGCTAAAGTAAAGGATGAGTGGGTGGCGAGAGGATGGATCAGAGGAAGATAGGATCGAATGCCCTGAGATGAGTCAGTGGGTTATTGTCAGAGATGAGAGATAAAAGAGAGAATAAAGAGAGAAAGATAAGGCTAATATTGGGAGTTTCAGTGATAAAGAAATGCACATGGAAATGAGGGAAAATTTTGGCTTCAGGAAGGTGATTCTAACACAAAATTTTTCATGCTTCATTGCTTTACAGGAGGGCAAGAAATACAACAAGAGCCGTTGCCTACTTCTCTCATTAGTCATTGCGTTCCTAAAGAATCTTTTCAACAACTTGAGGTTTATGTGACTATTGAAGAACTGAAGTTTGTGATCTTACATTTGAATATGGATAAGCTCTGGGTCCAGATGGATTCAATGCTATGTTTTTTTCGTGCTGCATGGCTGGTTATTAAAATTGAGGTAATTCTAGCAGTACAAAATTTCTTTCATCATGGCAAATTATAAAGAACAATGAACTATACACGGCTTGTATTCATTATAAGAAGAATGCAGCGTTATCTATTGATGACTTTAGGCCAATTTCTCTATATTATCTTGTTCTGCGGATTGTATCAAAGATTGTGGTCAATAGGCTTAAGCCTCTTATGCCTTGACTTGTGGATTTATTCAAAGTGCATTTATCTTAGCCCGTCCCATTACAGACTCGATCTTACTGCCCGCGAGTTATGTCACAAACTTCATCGCCGTACTGGTCTAGCGAGGATGTATATAAAATTGGACCTTAGAAAGGCCTATAATTCTGTGGACAGAGCTTTTCTCCTTGATGTCATGCATAGTATGGGGTTTGGTGAGAAGTGGAGGAGACAGACACATGCATGCTTGCAAGCAACATTCTCTGTTTCGCTTAAAGTATGAACTCTAGAACTTTTAATTCTTGAATGACATTAAGTAAGGAGATAATGGCTCCTTACTTGTTCACACTTGTCTTGCAAGTACTTTTCCGCCTGCTTGATAATGTTGTTCAAGTAGGTGTTCTGACCCATTTTTCAGTAGGTGATTTGTCGGTATCTCATGTTGCTTTTGTGAACGATTTGATGATATTTGCTCATGCTACTAAGGAGTAAGAAAAATGCAATATGTTCTTGCAAGGTTTTTCGCTCTATCGGACCTTCAAATAAATTGTAACAAAAGCACTGTTTTTTTTGGGGGGAAATGTTGTCGCTCATGGATTTATCGTCATCTGAACCCTAAGAAGGGCTTCCTTTCGATTAGGTATTTGAATTTGCCTCTGTTCTCATCTAGATTGAATATCAACTTGTGTACTACCTTTATTGATTCAATTCAACGAAGACTTCAATTTTAGCAACACCAGTTGTTATCTTTGACGGGTAGGCTAAATTGATTAAATCAGTTTTGTCTTCTATTCGCTTGGACTGGACATCCATGTTTCTTCCACCTAAGATGGTGTTGAGCCTTATTGATTCTCTGATTCGAGATATTTTATGGCATGACACTGGTAAGAAGGGCATGAGTTTGTTAGATGGAAGCGTGATTGGTGACCGAAGAATGAAGGTGGATTGGGTATTTGATGCCGATTGATTGCAACTTGGCTGGTTCTACTTTGCCCTTTGGGATGTGATTACTGAGCGTGATGTTCTTTGGGGTTAAATGGAAGCATCTGAAGTACACGAGGGGTAGTTCGATTTGGTCTTGTGGAACTAGTGCTGCTATTTCTTGGCTGTGGAGCAGTTTGCTTTGTGCATGCCCTTATATGATGACTCTCATGGGTGGTGCCGATAAACCTGTGTGGACCCTTTTGGTCAGCATGGAATTCTATTCGCAATTGATGATTGCCAGTTGATTGGGCTAATTTGGTTTGGTTCAAAGGCTATGTACCTCGATTAACTTCTTGTGCTTGGAAGGTGTTTATTCAATATCTCTCAACGTAATAGTTTTTCTCTAGGCGCGGGCTAAATATTGTCTCGCGGTGCTTGTTGTGTATGGCTATGACTAAGGATGCTACACATCTCTTTCTGGAGTGCACATACATGTGTGATGTTTGGAGTTATGCATTTGAACAATTGATGGTTCAACGTGAGCCATTTCCATCTGTACACATGGAGTTGAGGCTATTATTGATGAAGGTTGTCGATGAGGCGCTATTTGGAACAAACATGCACTGCATATGACTTTTGGGTGTATTATTTTTGTGTGGCAAGAGAGGAATAAGAGATTGTTCACCTCCGATCCACCTTTGGATTCTTCGCAAGTGACTTGTTTAGTGCTCGACACTTTCAGGCTTTAGGGACTCAAGTCTCGTAGTTTTATCTCACATGCATGCTTTGTTTTGTCGTTATTGCTGTTATGCTCTGGACTTGGTTCTTATGTATTAGGTGTCATGTCTTGTACTTTATTTTTATTTTAATCTAAGGAGATTCACCTTGCTCTTTACTTTGGCCGGGAAAAAATAGGAAATCTTTAAAAAAGAGAGAAGACTTTCCATCTTTGATTAGTCAACTTGGTTGACAACACATAAACTCAAATTTATTTGTGAAGAATTATCCCTAGTATTTTGTACCTTTTGGTCCTCGTGCACCCTTTAAAACGGGAAACTCATGTTAAATTAAAGGTTTACCGAAAATTCAGTAAAAAGAAGATACCATAAACTCAATAATTACCTAAGAATTTATCCCAAATAAAGCCGATATGTAAGTTATTAATATGAACTTATCCAAAATAAAGCTAACGAGAAGTTTTATCTAGCAAATATCTAGACCTTTTTTTGGGGTGTTTAAAAGTGTAGATATAAAAGATTAGGAGTTTCTAATAAGTCTTTTCTTCTATTACAAATTTCTTCGATGTTTGGCAAGTCCCTAACGTAATGGCTGGTGCCTTTTATCAGATTAAACCCCCACGGTCAGGTACACAATTTTGTGGGATGTCAAAGTAATTACATCGACAACCTGCTTAGGTGACACACATGGCTAGCGGGTATGTGTCCAGGGTGGGGGCATGCAGGGGAACCCGGGTTCGAGCCCTCGTGCCTGTAAAAATCTCAACAGGGTAGAGGGGTGTCCTGCCGCTCTCAAACCTCGAACCGCGAACTAGCCACTTGCTAAGCAAGTGGTGAGCTGCGGGGGTATACCGAAAAAAAAAAAGTAATGACATCGACATTTGGGCTCCTGCTTCGCAAGAACTCATTGTCCAACACGTCATGTAAAGATAGATGGGAAGCACTCATTGTGCAACCCGACAAACTTAGATCATGGAAAGATAGAAGCATCTATGATTTTCTTTGGGACCATTTGTCTTTGAAGTGCTAATGACAAACTAAGTTCATACTACATTACCACGACGTTGTTTTATGGAATGAATTTAATTTTCTTCAACTCGGGTGCTTATCAACTTAGTATAAGTTATTTCTCGTTTCACGAGAGCTTTCTCAAAATATTTTGTCGTAAAATTGAATTGGTTTCTTCCAATATCTCACCAACCGGCAGAATACATTCGTGAAATGTAATTAAAATCAGAGAATTATAAGAATTCTTTTTGTAAAGAAATTATTTAGGAGGAAAATTTAGCATAAAAAATATAGGAAGTAAATTCTGGTTCTAGTAGCGAATGGAAATTAAGCTGCCTTAATGTTTAATTTTTTATTTTATTCATTTCTCAACTTAAGCAACAACTATGATACTTGTTCTTTCTTCCTTTTCTACCTATGTTCATTTAAATCGTTGATATTAGCAACTTGGATGATTTTGTTGTGGTCATGTCAGTTGCAAAGCACACATTATGCAATACAATTAAAGATAAATTAATCAAAGATCTAATCATACATTAGCAATGATATTGGTACTACTTTCATGAGCGAGCTTTTAAAAACATATTAGATAGGCTGGATCCAAGATTCTCCTCAGTAAGTCGGGAACTGAATCCCTCCCCTCCATTTTAATATCAAAGGATAAGATAATGCCACATAGAATTTCTACTATTAACTGTATATTGTCTTGAAAACCACTCTTGTTATGGTGAAATCGTAGATGACCTTTTTGTGGTGATGAATTTAGCAATAAATCTCTCCCCCTTCCCTTGCAGGAGAGAGTGTTTTCTAAATATGTCAGCTGTTGCATGGATTTTTTTTTTTTTTGGATAAACAAAAGAAAAGACAATTAAGTGACTTTGCAAACATTCTCGTCTAACATAAGGGATTGCTACAGGAACGAAGGGGGATCTTCAATCCACACCATATGCCCGTCATCGTTGGAACATTATTCTTGAGTGTTGCGTGCTAGACAATGAGCCACAACGTTGCCTTGATGCCTTACTGCCTTAAACTTCCATATTGAAAGTTGCTTACATTGCGTATAGATGTCCTCCACAAGATGACCATAAGGAGAAAAGTGCTTCTTTTCTTGTTGGATATCAATGATAACACCCTCAGCATCTCCTTCAAAAATCACCGTTCCAAACCTAGAATCCACATCAAAATGAACTGCCTCCCATGCTGCTTTAAACTCCGCGTGTTCAACACCACTTGGAGAGGGAATTAACTTGGATAGAGTTGTATAAAACTCACCTCGATGATTACGAGCTACTATCCCCACTCCACTTGCTCCTCGATCTGCGAATATAGCCCCATCAAAGTTTATTTTCATTACGCCAGAAGGAGGGGGCCTCCATTCCCTAGGAATTAATGATTTGTGAACCATAATGGGAGCGTCCTGTGCATTATTAAAGTCATGAATGTATTCTCGTGTGATCCATACTAGCTCTTCCCCACCCATGGCCTTATCCCGGTGCTTAACTTCATTTTGATTTTTCCATAATAGCCAGCACACCACTATACCTAATTGAAAAATCTTGTCTTCCAATTTTCCAACTTGATCGCACCACCACATAGCCACTGTCATTCCTTCCCTCATCGAGCTTGTGAATTTAATATATGAATTACTCCACACTAGCCGAGTAAATGGGTAACCCCAAAAAACATGGTTAGTTGACTCCTCGCTCCTACACACCAACACCCCTCATCTATTACCATATGTCGATGACACAAGACATCTTGAACTAGTAATGTGTCATGACACACCCTCCAAGCAAAGTGTTTTATCTTGTTTGGGAGTCACATTTGCCATATGAATTTCCAATCCAACACCGAACCTGAGCTCGTGCCTCCTCGTGATGTTTTCTCGCGCAGCCTGATTCCTTTACTAGTTATCAAATGGTAGGCACTTCGCACTGTGAATAAACCCTTCCATGTGTAATGCCAAATCAACCGATCTTGGCTAACCCAACAGAATTGATTTCACTAACGTGCTTCATGCGGCCATAAGATTAAATCAATCAACTCATTGTTCCATCTTTGACAACCTTGGTGAAAAAAAATTGGTTAGCTGTTGACTCCGGATGGATTTAAAAGACGAAAGGTCGTGATCAAATAAATCTCTTCTATTTATTGTAGCAGGGGCCGCTTGGGGCAAAAAGACAGAAAACTAAAACAGAAATTATTGCTGATCTCTCCGTTAATTATTGCTGATCCCTCTCCAACGTTGCAGAGAAAAATAAAAATCAATCGCCCTCACCGCGGTAGTGCAGGGAATATCCCTTCCCACCGCTAGTCTGTTCATGTACCTAATTTGCGAGTTTGATCAAGCGTTGTTGCTCTTCTTGTTGTTCTTGAGCGTACTCTTTTACTCCTGCAAGTTGAGGAGCAGATGAGCAAAGAAAAATAAACCAGAGGAACATACTTTAACGAACCTTCGACTTCACTGATCCAACATTGTGGTCAATTTATCAGTTGTAACGAAATGATTAATTTAGAGAGTTGCAAGGCTTGTAAGATGATAATTTGTTGGGCGCACGGCGGAAGCGTATATCCGAGAAAACCCCGACAAATAAGTAAACAAACTAGGCAAAAACACAATAAAGCAGTAAAGACACGAGATTTACGTGGTTCGGCAAGTTGCCTACGTCCACGGGGCAAGAA
>JBAKGM010002611.1:0-12608 GCA_037177215.1 Asparagus racemosus | reverse complement strand
GAATAATCCTTCAAAATCTCAGCTTTTTCAAACCTCTCAGGCCCCCTCGAGCTCTTTTTTAGGTAAATCCCATAAATTTTTGCATATAGATCTGTAGATTTGGATCTCGGGCTGAGGGTTTTTGAAGGGGGAAAAGAAAACAAGCCGCCACCACTAAGGGGGCTCGGCCTTGGCTGAGTCGCCACTAGGGGGCTCGGCCTTGGCTGAGTCACCATGAGGGGGCTTGGCCTTGGCCGGGCCACCCCCAGGTCCCAGGTGGCTCAGCCTTGGCAGAGCCACCCTGGGGTGGTTTGACCTTGGTCGAGCCGCCTAGGCAGTGTTTGGTTCTTTTTTTTTCTTTCTTCTCCCTTTTTTGTTGTTTGTCGAGTTTGATCTCATCGGATGCGAATCCTGTGGGTTTTAACTAGAATTTTGACCATAAAATCCCATATTTTTTGCAGGATTTTAGTTAAAATTCATAGTTTCCCTTTTTATATTTCAGCTCCTCTTTGTATCTGGCCCGTTCAATCCCTTTGCAAATCGATATGGCATCAGGGAGATCGCGCGTTCTGAGGAGTCAGTCAGTCACTCTACCACACGAGGATGCGCCTTCATTATTTGCCGGTGAGCTTCTCTCTTTTTCAGTATATTCAACATCTGCATATGGCATATTGCATCCCTGCTTCGTTCTCCTTCATGAGGCAATTGGGAAGAGCCGAGATCCTCCTTTGTGAGGTTTGATGCTTAAACGATAGGTTTTGCTTGGTCAACACCTATCTCGAGGCCATCAATGGGGGGAATCTGTGCTGCATTGCGGTCGGTAGGATAATATACCCCGTCACTTCACTTATGCGACGGGGTATATTGTTTTACGAGCGCATAATGCAGCTAGAATTGTCTCAGCCCTTATAAGGCCATGACTCTATGTCACGGGTTTGCGAGATGAGTTCGACGCCTCATATTGCCCTTAAAATACCTTTATGGTTGAGTCTAACCCATTCTAATTCTTTGTTTCAGTTGAGTATCCCTCTGGAGCATTCTCTTCTCATGCGGTTAACCAGCGCCGCGGCGAGCATTACGCTTCATGCGATGATCTAGCCGTTTTGACCTCATCTCAGTTTGCACCGGGTACATCAGCGGAGGCCACCTAGGCGATACTTGAGGGGAGCCCTCGCATCCTTCGACTATTGATTACTGACGCACCATTTGTGAGAGATACTAGTTCTATTCAGCCTTTGAGGAAGACGGACTACCTATTCAGCGATTCTGTCGAAGATCCGGATGCAGCCTTTATTGAGAGTGAGCAGTGGCTACACAAGGATGATGGAGGGTCCTTATATCTCCCATGGATACCTAGCCATCTCTCATTGACCGAGTTGAGGCACCAGGCCGTGACACGGGAGATGTTGTGGTGCTTGACGAAGGAGCGTGACCACATTCACTGTGGGTTCATTACCCACCAGGTGATCCCGGGCATGAGTAGGAGCCGTGTCATCAGACTACGTCCCTGTGTGTTGGGATTAGACACACTGTCCCGTGATGAGTTATTTACTGCTGCCCTGACTTTGAAGAATCGTCTTGCGAAGTTGGGGAGAGAGATGCTGGCGCCCCATCATAGATTTTATGGCTGGGTTCATTCTTCAGATAAGCTCTGGTGGACTCATCTGACGAACTTTGTCATTAGCCAATGGGGTGAGGAGCTTCATGCTTGTGGCTTATATGCAGCGATTCGCGCCACCATGTACGGGCTCCCAATCAGTGCCAACCACTTCTTTGTCTTATCAGAGCTCTACGACCCAGACTCGAATACATTTTTCACCAGGCATGGTGAGCTAGGGCTAGCTTTCCATGAGATGCATCAGATCTTTGGCTTACCCATGGGGAAGATGTTATACCAGGAGTACTTTCCCTCGAATCGAGAGTTGGGCCAGCTGAGGGATCGGATGCCCGGCCCTTATGATACCTTATGGGATCTCACTTGCCACCATCACATTGCTTTGGCACAGGCCGAGCCACTAGCAAAGAGAAAATCACAATTGAGCCTAAAGCAGTTCGCAGATTATTTGTTCAGGCACCTGGAAGGCAATTCTAGCGAGGCGATCTGCGAGTTGGCACCGCTCACTCCTTCGGAGGTTAACGAGCTGATCAGGAAGTTCGGCGCTAGCTCCTATACCCTTGGTAGCACCGAGGATGGTTTTCCTATGAGGACAGGGTTTGTGACTTTCTTGTGGCATGTAGTGAAGTCGATCCGGCCGATGACTCTTTTAGCTGACTACCTCACAATCTGGTTGAAGATGTGCATTGTACCGTATCAGTCCGGTGATGCCCTACCATTGGAGGTGCTTTACCCTGCAGTTCAGCTTGCCCATAAGAAGGAACTTTCCCTTCTTCCAGTGATCGTGGCTAACATTCATCGTGAGCTTCGTCAGATAGTCAGCGCCTTTGCTCAAGGGAAAGGCGAACCATCGACTCAGATTCCTCCCGTTAAGGTGGAGCTTCTATACACCTACTTGATGGCCTGGTTCGTCCATCACCGCCCTGATATGATGTCAGCACCGGGCCTTGCAGATCCATCCAACCCCTTCTACAGTTGCTAGAGAATTGCAAATGGAAGGGGCGTGGATTCACAGAGAAACAGAAGCAGCTACAGATTCACAAGGGTTGGGTCTTCTCTAGATACTTTCCATGATTCTCTGATTAGTATGGAGAGTCTCTGATTGATGAGGAGAGGCTAAGAGAGAACCGGATTTCACTTGATGTCGGCTGCTTTAATTGGCTGATGAACATCAGGCCGAGCTACCTCACCTTTCAGGTGAGAGACGAGTGCTTCATCGAGCCATATCTCCCTTGTCGCTTCACCCGTCAGTTCGGTTATGACCAACTTTATGTTGGAAATCTAAATCGGCAGCTCCAGACTCAAGGCAGATTGGTGGATGGCGTCCGAGCATGGCTATGGAGCGTAACGGGGAGTACTGGTGCTAGGTTTAGCCTCCCAAGTGCTGGCTGCCAGCTACAGTCGACATTCTTATATTGCAGGTAGCTCTTGGTAGCTAACGAGCCTATCCACGTGAAGCCCGTTGTGGAGTTAGTGGCCGAAGAGACGTCTCGAGCTGACACTCAGACGATTAAGAGGGCTACTCAGGCATAGAGCTGCAAGAATTGTCAACCAGACGAGGATGAAGAGGAGGTCTTCAGTTCTGTCGAAGAGGCCTCGCGAGACAATCATTCAGATGACAGAGATGAGGAGGCCTTTGGGAGAGGTTTGTCGATACCCTTTTTCTCTTTCCCCCCTTTTTTCGATATATTGGGTCTGACGGCAATTTGAATTCTCAGGAGTGTCAGCGGAGGAGGAGGAGAAGCTTCGCCTATCTTACGGGGGGAAGCCTCGAGCTGGGACCTAGGCCGTTAAGCCGAAGAAGTTAGCCCATAAGTCTCGTGCGGGTTCTCGAGCTTTTGATGTAGACTTGACTGGTGACGACCCAGTCAGCGATGGAGGTAACGCTTAACCACCACGTGGTCCCTTTGACCATTTAATTCTTTGACCTCGGGGCTCACATTTCTCTATTTTTGTGCAGGAGTATATGGAGACGGTGATGCCAGCTTCAATTTTCCCCATCATGATTCCGCCAGACCTAGTTTCACTCACCATGCGCATGGGTCTATGATAGACGAGCCTAAAACTACTAATGTAGGACCTGATTTAGCCCATCCAAGTACATCTATCATTGGTAATACCCCATTTAGACAGCGAATACAGGAATTGACCAACTCAGAATTCATGCCTCCTCTAATTGTCTCTATGCTCCTTGCTCTTTTAGAAAAATTGCAGGAAGCAACCGTGCAGACTGAGATTAGAGAGGCTGACTCCACTGTAGGGGGTAAGTCATTTTAACCAACTGCAGGTTCTTGATTCTGCTTCTTCCACTTATGCCTTCTTACATCAGATTTTTCGATAGAGGACTTCGATGAAGATGGCCTGCTTGTAGACACCCCCATGGATGACTTGATATATGGCTCGCCCCGTGATGACTGTCTTCCTGGTGACCTATTGCCTAAGGCAACAATATTTGGTACTACCGAGGCTTGTTCTCCTAGAGGTATGGACTCCCTCTCCCGTTAATTATAGGACTAGCCATTTTCTGACTAATACAACTACAATTTGATGAATCTGAGGAATTCATTTCCTGCTGGCAGGAACTCCTCATTCTGTTGCTCCTCTAGAATCGGTTACCATGGCAGCTGTTATGCCAGATGAACATGTTGTGAGACCGACTGTAGCGGTCGGTGCATCAATGACGGTTACTCCCCCGATGGCCCCGCTAGACCATGAAGCTATACCGTTGGACACAGGTATGGGTTATCCTGCTAAGGATATTTACGCTAGCCTTTGACTTGAGATTCTAAAATTCTCCTTTTCTTTTTGTAGGGCTTACATGCCAACTCCATGATCTGGCGAGGGCATTGATGTCCAACGACGACCCAGCTCAAATAATCATCTGCATGGAAGTCCACTCATTCTTTTCTTTCATCAATACAATGATCGAAAAGATTCTCTTTAGCGAACTTTCTCTCCGTCATTTCAAACCGATTCTTAGCCCTAGGACTGCTTTGATCAGAGATGCTGGTTACTCAGAGTTACCCCAAGCAATTGCTAATGACCTTGATTATCTGGAGCTCAAGCTTCAAATATTACAGTTGCTGAAGGTAGCAGGTGCTTCTTCTTATGTAGCTGATCGAGCAGAATCCCGTCTAGAAGCATGGCATGATGCTCACACCTTTGCTGGACTCGAGGTTTAGATACAGTGGGACCGGGTAGCTCAGGTCAAGACTGCACTTGCCGAAAAATCAAACTCCCTGAGCAACATTCATGCTTGTAATGCATCAAGTGAGGCCAAGATAGCACAGCTCAGGTGGGAACTTCAGATGAAGGAAGAGAACTTAAGTATCCTGGAGCTAACAAGAGTCAATGAGGAGGAAGCTCAGAATGCCATATCCAATCAACTGAAGCTCTCTGAACAAAAGCTAGCTGAGTTTGAGGAAGAAGTGGCGAAGACATTGATCGTCGATGAGGAGTCTTTCAGGGCTGATTTGCAGAAGGAACTACAACAAGCTTACAACGATGAGTTGTCTAAGCTGGAACAACAAACCTCTTATCATAGACTTGATGTTTGAATAATTGTAATTTCTTCATTGAAAGACTCGACTCTTCTTTGCTTGAATAAGTTCTTATCCGCCTTTTTACTACTTATTATGATTTCTTATTTTGTTTGAAATAATCAACCACAATACTCATAGGATTTTTGGCAAACCCTCAGCCCTCAATGGATTTGATGAGCTTTTACCAATTACCATTTGAATCGGGCTAGCATGTAGATTTTCTAAATCCGTCCCGCACGTGACATTGCGTTAAAAGAATGAAACTCTTTTAGACTTGATACTATGATATTGAATACATAGACTTTGTCACCTTTTACGGGCAAGGGACTAACCAGTAACACGTGTTAGGTGTTGACTTTAAGGTTATTGGCCAACCCCTAGTCATCAACGGAGTTGATGAGCATTTACCGATTACCGTTTGAGTCGAGCTAGCATGCGGATTATCTAAACCCATTCCGCACATGACATTGTGCTAAAAGAATGAAACTCTTTTAGACTTTATGCTATGATGTTGAATACATAGGCTTTGTCTTTTTTTATGGGAACAGACTACCTGGCTACATGTATTAGACACAGGCTTATCCCTACTTAGGCTTCGGAATAAATTCCCCAGACTTGAATTCTGGTGTCTTCTTCAATTAGAAAAAAGACTAAACCGGCAATGCGTGTTAGGCATTAGCTTATTCCTACTTAGGATTTGGGATAAAATTTTCCACACATGTAAGGTGCGGATTGTGGTATTATTAATAACAACCTGCCACAATTTCGAATATGTGGCTTTTTGTTCTTTTTACAGTTAAGAACTAATTGGCAATGCGTGTTGGACGTTGACTTATCCCTACTTAGGCTTCGGGATAAAATTCCCCAAGGTGAACCTTGGTGTCTTCTTCAATCGGAAAAAGACTAAACCGGTAATGCGTGTTAAGCGTTGGCTTATTCCTATTTAGGATTGGGGATAAATATCCCCACACGTGTAAGGTGTGGATTGTGGTGTTATTAATAACAACTTGCCACAATTTCGAATATGTGGGTCGTCATTCTTTTTACGGTTAAGAACTAATTGGCAACGCGTGTTAGACGTAGACTTATCCTTTCTTAGGCTTCGGGATAAAATTTCCCAAGATGAATCTTGGATTGAAAGATTTTTGTTGAAAAGATAGGATTAATGTGGGAAACGAAGAATTTTATATTCTGTTTCCCGATTCTGGAGAGGAAAGATTTTATATCTTCTCTCCAGGTGTTCCTTTTGGGGTAAAGATGAACCCTGAGACAAAAGAAGAAAGAATTTATGTCCTATCTCTTACTCCTAGAGAGGAAGAATTTTATATTCTATCTCCAGTGGTGATGTGGGAAAGGAAGAATTTTATATTCTGTTTCCCGATGCTGGAGAGGAAGGATTTTATATCCTATCTCCAGTGCGAAAGAAACTAAAAGTGAGATCTCCACGTAGAGAGTCTTGAGAGGTGAAACTAAGAGTGGGATCTCCACTCCGAGAATCGAAAAGATTCAAGTAACTTTCACTTTATAGGATTTGCTACCTGATCTGGAAATGACTTTCTCGTTTATCGAGATGAAATTCTAATTTCAGCCCTAACCTTGGAAATGCGTGACCGAAAAGGAAAGGATAGAGCCCTTTCATTTATTATGAAGGGGATCTTACACTTAGAGAGAAAGAATTTTATATTCTATCTCCAATGTGAAGGAAATTTTAAGTAGACCTCTCGTTCGTGGAAGGAATCAAGAGGAGATTTTGCTAGTGGATTGGATCAGAAAGATTTTTAGTGGGCTCACTGTCAATGAATTTGATCAGTGAGGGACTTTATGGTGGAGAACAGATTTAGGGTTATCCTCTAGGACAATGGGCGAAATATCTCATGAAGAACTTCCCGTCAAAAATGGATTATCCTAAATGTACTAAGGATAATACTTTTTTAGGAACTTCCCATTTATCGCCATTAATTGCCTATCACCATTTTAAGTGATTAGGCTATATGCACGGTTCGAATAGACTGTGTCTATCATAAACGGTCCTTCCCATTTGGGTTCAAACTTACCCTTTTTCTTAGAATTGAGAATTATGTGTCGTCAAGCAGCGATGACCAGATCTCCTTCCTAAAAGCTTCTCTGTCGGACTCTCTTGTTGAAAGCCCTCGACATTCTGGCTTGGTAAAACTTAATGTGTTGTTGAGCTTACAAGCATTTTCATCCAACATCTCGAGCTCTTCAAGACATCTTTGATGTTGTTCTTCCTCCGTCATCTCAGTTGTGAGGGCGATACGAAGTTATGAGATTTGGACTTCTAACTGAAGTACGGCTTCACACCCGTATACCAGGGAGGAAGGGGTAGCTACGTTAGGCGTGCGTACTGTAGTGCGATATGCCCAGAGTTCTTCTCTGAGTTTATCGTCCCAATCATGTTTATTAGTCTTCACAAGTTTTGACAAGATCTTAATGATTGTCTTGTTGAATGCCTCCGCTAATCCATTTGCAGCGGGATTATAAGCCGTCGACGAGACATCCTAAATCTTGAATTTCTCGCAAAGCCTAATGAAGGCATTGATGATGAATTGAGGACCGTTGTCATGTACGATTCGTCTCGGCACGCCGTGTCGATACATGACGTGATGCTTGATAAACCTGATTACACTGTTCGCCTTCACTTCTTTCAGTGGAATTGCTTCAGCCCACTTGGAGAAGTAGTCGGTAATCGTGAGGATGAATCAATCACCTTTAACTAACGGAAGAAAAATAGGACCCACAATGTCCATCCCCTACGTCTCGAATGGCCAAGATGTAGCTGAAGGATGCAGATGCTCTGAGGGTTGATGCATATAATTCACGTGAATTTGAAGCGCGTGACACTTTCGAGCGCACTCGATTACATCATTAATCATCGTTGGCTAGAAGTATCCCATTCTTTGATACGATCATAAAGTTTGAGACCAGGTTAGTGTGCACCACACTCTCCTCCAGTGTGCTTCTCTAAGGACTTCTTCCGCTTCTTTGTTCGAAAGGCACTGGAGTAGCAAGCCATCGTACCCGCGACGATATAACATCTGGGTCTCTGCATCATAAAAGAACCTTAGCGCCCTTCGTTAGATCGATTATCTCCCTTTCGTGTCCTTTGGCAAAATACCATATAGGATATAGTCGATTATGGGGAAACGCCAATCCCGGAGCTCCAGTTCAGCTTGGTTGTGTACACCTCTTTGATGACCACCCCCTTATGTTCCTCCTCCTCATCATATATTGGTACAAATAATTAATGAGTTCTCACAGTGACTAACTATTCTGTCTCAGAAGTTTGCTCTAGTGATACCGCTAATGCTGCTAATGCGTCCGTATATGCGTTCTGGAGGCACAGAATATACTCGATGAAAAATTTTTCAAACGAGTCTGCCATCTCAATAGCCGCCTGGTGATACAGAATCAAATCTAGGTTCCTAACTTCATATTTCCCATGGATCTGTCTGACTATGAGCTGGGAATCCCCAAAGGATTCGAGATATTCGACCTCTAGCTCTTTAGCAAAACTGAGTCCAATAAGTAATGCATTGTATTCGGCCACATTATTGGATCACGGCTTGGTTAGCGAGTAAGCCCGAGGCATCACATGCTTCCTCGGGGAAACTAAGACAACTCTAACTCTAGAAGAAATCTTAAAACATCCAGGGGTACTTGCCACATTGGTTGCTCGAGAAGCTCCATCAAAATACAATCCCCATATTTGCTGGTATGATGTAGTGTTGACTTCGTGAGTTTCATTTGGCTAGCTTTGGGGTAATGACCCCTACATCGATCAAGGCTTGGATCTTATCCTTGAGATGGTAACATGACTTCGTCAGATTGTGAACCGCTATGTGGAATGCATTGTATTTCAGATCCGTGACTTTATTTGCCTCCTCCTGATTCACGATCGGGGGCAGTTGGATCTTATTGTTCTCTAGGAGGTATCTGAAAATATTAGGAACCTCGTCTTCCTTGAAAGAATAGATTTTGAGGAACTCGTAGCAGAGGGCTTCTATTGTTGAGGCCTTTGCTACCATTGGGGCTACGATTGCTACGGCGCTCGCTGTTAGAATGCTTGGTTTGCACCCATTGCCTTCACCTGCTCCTTCCCTTTGCTGTGTGGGACGAAATTCTGTTTGTGTGCATATACCACTTGCTGGCCTCTTTCTGCCCTTTTCCTCTTAAGGAAATGCTTGGCTTGCTCCCCACACACCTTCAAGTCCTTCCATATCTTGGACGGCGCTGTTCCCATTGCTTTCAGTACATCCAACAAGAGGTTGTTATGGCAGGTCTAGAGAATGAACTCCTCAGTTATCGAGTCCTGACATTTCATCGCCTTGTTCCGGAACCGCTTGATGAAGTTGTCCACAGTTTCTCTGTCCTTCTGTTTTTCATCCAGCAACGTCCCGATGGATATCTCGGTGTCGTCGTTGAAGAAATTAGTAAGGAAACTAGACTCCATGTCATGCCAACTGTTAATGCTCCCTGGCTTGAGATGGCGGTACCAATCGAAGGTGGCTCTCCGAAGGGTGTCAACGAATGACCGAACCATTAGGGGCTCATTACCAGAAATGACTCACAGGTGGGACCTGAAGTAGATCAAATGCTGAGTAGGTGAACCCTTCCCGCTGAACAGCGTGAAGTTTATTAAATTGAACTTCGCTAGATACGGGATTGATTCCCACTCCCTTGGGTACGGACAAGGTATACCCGTCTTCTTTACCTCTTGGGCAGAAATCAAAGTGTTGATCTTACTCTTGAGGTCCTTTATCTTCTCATTTTCAGGGATGACGACGTTGCCACTGGCATTCTTGAGGCCACCCCCCGCATTCTGCTCATTAGTGGGATTACTGACGTTATGACCTTCATCCCTGTCTGTGTTGCTATCTGTTTGGTCAACGTTATTGTGACGACTTGATTCACCCTGGTACTTCATTAACACCTAGATTTGCTGGTCATGCATTTCTCTCATTTGCTGCATGACCATCTCCATCTCGAACTTGAAGTTCTCCTTTTGCTTAGCCATAGCCTCTTCAAGCATTTTGGCCACCTGTTCTGCACTGATCATGAGCGCTTCACGGGGTTGTCCCTCGCTGGAAACCGTGTTATCGGAAGCCATTGCAGAGCCAGCCTCTGACACTTCTTCATCTGAGGGTAACACCCGCTGTACTTTACCATAATTAGGATGTCGGATAGCCCCTGTTCGTAACCGAGTTAATCGTCGAGATGCACCAAGAATGGCACGTGACGACGTCCCTTTGCCCATCATATTGATGGTGACTCTTGGCAATTCATCGCCTTGAGACACCGATCTTCTTCTGCAGAAGCGTCTCGACCTGAGTTTTGGAATTTTGGTGCCGAGCTAATCAAAGACTGCCACCTTCTGTGGGGCCATCTTGGTACAATTGCATTCTGACATCACCGCCCTGATCAGCTTCGAACACAAACAATGCGTGTTCAACTCTGGGGAACTCCTTTTTCAGGATTTACTCGTACCCCCAGCACGATAGTACAACTAATCGGCATAAAAGCTGGAGCAACCCATCGTGTGTTGGCACGAATCCTCAGATATAATGTCGTCGTCATCAGACGCAAACATTTCCTTCTGAGGACTAATTGCATTATTAGAGTTCTCAAAAGTCACTCGTCTCAACGTCCGCCTTTGTGGACAAGAAGACTCAACGGGCTCTTGGACTTCAATCTGTAGTCCAGTGTGAAAAACTGCAGGGGTCTCCTTGTCGTGGTGAAGGTGAATATGACCCCCAGTGCCATGGGTAGTCCAGGGCTTCTTCAATGGGCCCAAGCATTCCCTGACGGGAGTCTTGCCTCGATTGTTGTGCAATGGGTCGAGGTGCTCTAAGACTGTTGGCTTGTTCTAGACCGTGCCTGTGGGATCAGCCAAAGCAAGAATAAGTTTAGCTGGAGGTCCGGATGTGGCCGCCAGCGGTGGCCTCGGCGCCGGGGTGACCTTACTCAAATCACTCTGCAGTAGCTCAGTTGGGGTGCTGGACTTTAGCCTTGGCGCTGGGGTAACCTTATTCAGATCACTCCGCAGTGGGCTCAGTTGGGGCACCATACTTTGGCCTCGACGCCAGGTGACCTTATTCAGATCACTCCGTAGTGGCTCAGTTGGGGCGCCAGACTTTAGCCTCTAGACTCAGCGCATCTTTGGTGGCTTCTTGGCCACTTCTTTCTCTTTTAGCATTTAGGCCTCCTGGACTAGGGCCCGTGCGCGTGCAAGGAGTACATGGTGCTTTCGGATGCGTTCCACAAGCGTTGAGCAATTTCATCTAACGCAGACCCACCCACTTGTTGGTGGCTTAGAGGAGCTACCCACAACCTGAGGCTGAAGCCTCCGACTTGTTCTGGATCTTAGATCCGCCTCATAGTGGATCCCATCCACTGACTGTAGGGTCTTAGCGAATCGACGCGCCATGCTTTGGCATCGTCTCTGCCGGGCTCTCTTTGAGAGTGTAGGCATGCCTTCGGCTATCATCCCCTGCACCGAGGGGATGAAGCTTGCAGATCTGGACACCTTAAGGGCTGGGGAAACGCTGCTACTTGCAACCTTGATAGCAACGGGGCTGGAATCTTCTAGTTGGAACTCTCAATCTGAGGCGCAACAGATCTTCCTTGCAGTGGAGACCATCTTGGACTTGCGGGAAGAAGAGGATCTAGATGAGGATGAAAGGACTCCTCGTACTTCTATTGGTTGAACTCATATTGACCTCCTCGTCGACCAGGATCTGAATCCGCGGCTGTGGCATGACGATCTCTTCATTGAGACCGTTGGCTCTCACTGTGGTCGCCAGCTTGTTCGCGGGGAAAGTAGGTCCGATCTTCATTGCTTGTAAACTCATTACAACTTTATGCAATTACAAATGAATTCAACAAAAAAGGCGTCTTTTTATAAGACTTACAACGAAAATCAAGAAAAATTACAACTTTCTCCTGAACAAACACAAAAGCCCGTTTATCGCGCTCCTGCTTGTGTGGAATCTTTGCCAGTACCGGGATCTATCCGTGGATCACCGCGTGATTAGATCTGAGTCAAGATCTACGGGATCGAGAAGACTATTTCACAAAGGAAATAGATTACCTTAAGTGAACGAGATCGACCAAGCGAAATCGTTACTCTTCTCGGGATCAAAAACTAAGTTTTGATGCAGAGGGAAGCACCGTAGATTTGATCTAGATCTCCTCAAACTCCTTTGCTCGATGTGTGGGACTCACTAAGTCTTCAGATCTACGTCGGGAAGAACTCCAGAGTTGTGAAAAATAAGAAATCCGGTGCAAAAGACTCCAGTCCAAAAATTCCAGCCCCTGCAAATGAGACCCCCTCTCTATTTATAGGCAAAAGAGAGGGGGGTTGGATCTGTGGCCGAGATGTGGAATATTGATATTCTCAAATCATAGTTTTGATGATAACAATATGTGTGTATTGTGTATTCTAACTTGTTGAT
>JBAKGM010002600.1:0-12608 GCA_037177215.1 Asparagus racemosus | reverse complement strand
CTCTCTCTCTCTCTCTCTCTCTCTCTCTCTCTCTCTCTCTCTCTCTCTCTCTCTCTCTCTCTCTCTCCCTCCCCCCCGGCTAGCCATGGTCAACCCTAAATCTCCCAAAACAATTCCACCATTAATCTCTCTCTCAAGCTCTATCTCTCTAATTGAAGAAGAACAAGCAAGGAGAAAGTCAAATTTCAGGAAGGCTTAGGGAAGGAGGAGTTTAGAACAACTTCTACGTATGTATTCCAAACCCTCTTCATAACACAAGCAATTAGAGATTTAAATCTGAGATTTTAGAATCTTTATCTATTTCATGATTATGCGTGTAAAGTATCATGTTTGCATGCAAGTATAAACATAGATATCATGTTATCTTTCATAAAGATCATGTCTTTAAGCCCACATAGATGTCATGTTATCTTCCATAAAGATCATGTCTTTAAGCCCAATTATTATTTTTTACTCCTATAACCCGAAAAGTTACATATGCAAATCCCCTTTACTATTAAATCCAATTCATGACTAATTCATGAATCTCATTCTAACAAAGTTATGCTTTAGGGAATTTCTTTATAGCGAGCAGAAATAATTACATAATTTGCAATAAGCCCGTAAATTAAATATATTCTTTAATAAAAAATCAAGGGGTTTACATCCTTCACCCCTGCCCCAAACCAAAAATAGCTCGCCCTTGAAATTTCTAAATAGGGTAGATATGTACCTCTAGCAAATCTGGATATTTCTTTGCTATTGAATCATCTCGCTCCCAAGAGCTTCACCAACTGAGTACAGATTCAATTGAACAAGAACTAAAGGAATGACCTTATTCTTCAGATGCTTCTCCCTTTGGTCAACAATTAAAATTGGATGTTGAGTGTAAGATTAGTCCACTCTAATCGTCAACTCCGAATCATCTAAAATGTGACTCTCATCAGGTGCACACTTCCTCAATTGCAACACGTTGAATGCATTATGTACGCCTTGCAAAGACGGTGGCAATGCCATCATGTACACTGTCTTGCCTAGTCGTGCAATGATATCAAAAGGTCTAATGTATCATGGACTCAACTTCCCACAAGTACCAAAGCGTATAACTCCACGAGTCAGTGAAATTATGAGAAACATGTAATCTCTGACTTTGATTTCTAGAGGTCTTCTACTTGTATATGCCCTGTTGTGATATCTGTCCTGAGCCATCTTGAGATGCTTGCGAACTACCTTTGGATAATTGGATGAGTTTGTGACTTAACAATTTTCTCTCTTCTACTTCATCCTAACATAATGGTGATTTGCACTTCCTCCCATACAACACCTCAAATGGCAACATCTTAATACTAGCTTGGTTACTGTTATTGTAAAAGGTTTCTTGAAGATACAAATAATCTTTCCATGAAACCTCTAAAATCTAACACTTGAAGCATGTCCTCCAATATGTGAATAGTTTGTTTTGATTGTTTATTAGTTTGTAGATGATAAGTGATGCTAAATTTCAATATAGTACCCAATCTCTCTTGTGAACTATGCTAAAACTGAGAGGTGAATTGAGTATCTCTATCCAAAATAATGGACACTTGCACTCCATGAAGTGGTCCTATCTCTTCTATATAACGCTAAGCTAACCATTCAATAGTTTACCCAACTTAAAAAGGAATAAAATGAGTGCTCTTAGTGAGTCAATCAACAATCACTAGAACTACATTATTCCGCTTCTAGCTCCTATGCAAAGTTGTCACAAAATCCATAGTAATATGCTCCCACTTCCATTCTAGTATTAGCAATAGTTGCAATAGACCTGCAGTTTTCTAGTATTCCACCTTCACTTACTGACATATGAGGTATTTGGACATGTATTTGGCGGTATCACATTTCATACCGTCCCACCAAAATTATAATTTTAGGTCTTTATACATCTTCGTCTTCCAGGTGTTCGCGGGGAAAGTTAGAGTGATTGTCATTGATTGAACTCGTTACAGCTTTTTGGCAATTACTATGAATATTCAATAAAAATATCACCTTTTTATAAGGCTTACAATGAAAATTAACAAAGATTACAACTTTTGACCCTTTTGTGAACAAACGCGGGATCCGTTTTTCGGATCCTCGCTTGCGTGGGATCTTGGCCTGTGCCGGGGATGTTTTTATCTGTCCATGGACCGCCGTGTGATTAGATCTAGGTACTAGATCTACAGATCTGCGGTGATTATTTCACGAAGGAAATAACCACTGACGGAGATCAACTCACGAAGGAGATGATCGCCGGAGTGGGTGAATTCGACCAAACGAAGTCACGCACGAACCCTAGGATTAAGACCGAGCTTAATTCTGAGGGTGGATCTAGTAGATCTGACCTGAATTGGTGTAGATCTGCTCTGGATCTGCTCTGAATCTCCTCCTCACCATGGGGATCTGAAGTGGAATGCGTTCTTCGCTTGCACGGGATCTAGATCTGACTTCTCTCCTTCGCCGATGCTCAGATCTGTGCACAAGAGCTCTCACAAGTCCTAGCCTCAGATAAAATTTTCCAACCTTGAAGAATGAGACCCCCCCTCTCCTATTTATAAGGGGGTCGGGCCTCTCTATGACCGAGGCACCAAATGGTGCCTCAGTCAGTCGAGGCACTCAACTGGCTTTTCGTCCGTTTTTTATCCCTTCCCGCATTTCATCTGATCTCGATTTACCCCAGTCCCGTCAATCCAAATCTGGTTGATCGTCTCGTTGATTCTAGAGTTCGATCGATTCAGTTCCGTCGATGTTCGAGTCTGGTTGATTCCGCTCTGTCGACATTCGAGTCTGGTTGACTCGCCTTGTCGGAACTCGCTGATCTGAAGCTTCGTCATTAGATTTATTTCACGATTCATCGCTTCATTGACTTGTACGCCTTGCCGATTCACTTCATGCGCTCGTCGACTCGCTTTGTGCATTTTGCAACGTGATTAGGTTGTCAGCGGTTCTTGATTGCATCGTCGGATGGGTCGTCGATTATCAATCCCACCGTCACGCGTCACGTTCAAGCACTCATAGGCATTTTTCAACGCCTACACCAAGGTGAACTGAAAGCATTGAACAATGAGCTTCGTTGAGTAATTCTATACAAACTTCACCTGTTGAACCATACAAATGGTTGTCTTTCCTCAAATAATCATCTCTATGAATCTAGATGTCTTTCCTCTTGCCTTCAAGTACTCTCTTTCTGACCTTATTGAGCTCTACATAATGCAATTGTTGCTCCTTAATATTGTCAATCAACAAATGTCGTACTTGTATATTCATCAATTGTTCGCGCATGCCCAGTAGAATAACTTCAATATCATGATTCTTGATCTCTGCAATTACCTTCTATTTTGTAAGCCTCATTACGCTGAGTGTTCTACCGAGTGCATCAGGTATAACATTTACTTTACCCGAATGATATTGAAGATCAATGTCATAGTCCGCCTTGAGTTCTGGCCATCTTCTTTGGCACATGTTCAAGTCCTTTTGGGTATAAATATATTTTGACTTTTATAATTGGTGAATATATCCACATTCTCTCCTAGAATATAGTACCGCCAAATCTTTAATGCGTGAATCACTGTTGCTAACTCCAAATTGTGAGTAGGGTAATTCCTCTTGTGTGGCCTTAATTATCGAGAGGCATATGCAATCACCTTCCTACTTTGCATCAATACTACACCCTATTCCGATTCCTAAAGCGTCGACGAGAATTATGAAATTTTCACTTCCCTCAGGTAACTTCAAATTTGGTGCTATTGTTTGGCAAATCTTAAGAGTTTTAAATAACTTCTAACATTCTACTGTCCAATTAAATTTCATACTGTTGCAAAGAAACTTCATCATTGGTGCTTAATGTGTGAATAGTCGTTAATGAATCTACAATAGTAACCCATCATCTGTAAGAAACTATGAACTTCTCCTAGGATTGTTAGTGGAAGCATCTCCAAAATTGCTTCTACTTTGCTCAAATCAACTGATAAACCTTTGGAAGATATAATGTGGCTTAGAAAAGATACACTCTTTAGCTAAAATTAGCATTTGGTCAGCTTATCAAATAGACTTTCTCTTCTCATAATTTTTAAAATCAATCTAAGATGTTCTTCACGCTCTTCTAGTGTCTTTGAGTAAATCAGGATATCATCACACTGCAAATTGATCTAAGAATTGTGAAGACACACAACTCATGAGACTAATGAAGACTGATGGAGAGTTCGTTACATTGAATGCATAGCAAGAAATTCAAAATGCCCATAACGCGTCCTAAAAGTTGTCTTTAGAATGTCTTCTTTCTTCATCCTCACTTGGTGATAACCAGGTCTAAGATCAAGTTTAGAAAATGTGGTTGCTCCTGCTAGTTGATCAAATGGATCATCAATTCTCAGTATTGGTAGTGACTCAGTCCAACTCCGGATAATTAATACACATTCTGCCACTATCGTCCTTTCGAACTAGCAAAACTAGCACTCCCCAAAGTGAAACACTCAATCTGATGAAGCCTTTATATATGGAGCAACTCCTCTATCTGAACTTTTAACTCTTTGAGTTCTCTAGCCGCCATGCGATATAGTGGTTTCGAGAAAGGTGCGTCTCCTATATGAGATCAATGGTAAACTCAATCTCACATTGAGGAGGTAATCCTGGAAGATCATTAGGAAATATGTCCAAAACCTCTCTCATGACAGTGAAATTTGCTTTTCCTCCTCTAATGATATGTCTCCTTCTTCTAAACTCATGAGGGCTTATAACCCTTTCTGTATAGCGTGGTACTCCAGTGTATCAACTGATTCGCATCCCCCTCAGAATATAAATTTTGGATGACTAGGCAATTTAAACACTAACCTCTTATGATGGCAGTCAATACATGCATAAAAAACCTAATCAATCTATTCCCAATATGGCATCATACCCTTTTAGCCTTTCACAATGAAGTTAACATAGAGTTCTCGCCCATATATCGTTACGGTGCACCTATGACATTCTCCATCGAATACTAAGATACCACTATCTGTCATGATATTCCAACCCTCAGATAATTTATGCTATGGAATAGAATTTCCATTAACAAACTTAGTAGATATGAATCAATGAGATGCGCCATAATCGAATGAAACATGTGCATGTGTATTATTGACAATATTGATACCTATAACCACATCTCCAGCTTCTTCAGCTTCATCGGCTGTCAAGGCATAAGCATAACCCTGACCATGAGATGTATTAGCCTTAGTCATTTGATTGGCATTATTGTTCTGCACTCTCTTTCGCTTCTTGTTGTATGTGTGACCAAAGCTCTTGAATTGCTTTCCTTGGTAGGATGCAATATCCTTGCCATTTGTCTGTTGGTTCACGAGCTGCACTGGGATAATAGCATGAGACTTGGGGCAAAAAGTGGCCTTATGATCAGTAGCCCCACAATTGTAGCATTTCTCTTGAGCTTTCCAGCATTGTTCCATGTCGTGGTCGTAATTCTCACAGACATCGCATATCAGTTTAGATTCCTTCCTTGGTGGTTTTTGTGACATATTCAGATTCTTATCACTTCTATAATTGTTACCTTTCTTGGCTTGCTGAATGATTCTGACGTTAGGATGTTCCCACCTGAGGTTGCACTTGTAGTCGCACCCCTAGTCCTATCTGATGTGCCATTTTACATGTCTAACCTCTATGTGATGATGTGAGACTTAACTTCATAGTTTACCCATCCAGAAAGTGTCTAGCATGATCCTTGTCCATTCCTGTCTAACTGGATGCATATCGACTGAGTTTCTCAAACTCTGAAGTCTATTCGTCTACCATTGATTCATTTAAATTAGATCTATGAAATGGCATTAAAACGCCCTTATGTCTCTTTTGACATATACTTCTCTGAAAAGATCATAGTGAAATCTGCCCATGATATCAATCCATTCACATGAGCTTCTTCAATTGCCCACCATGACCTAGCTCCACCGAAAAACTAGACTTTCACTACCTTCGCATGATCCAGATTAGGTACATTGGCTGCATCCAAGAGTCCCTTGGTCTCCTCCAACCAATCATGAGCAGAACTTGCTAAACCAGCCCTAGAAAATTTCCCAAGTTGCAATTTACTAAAAATTCATCACACTTCCTACACATGGTACGTTCTGACTCTCTTTAAATGAAACTACCGATGGTTGATTTGCTCCATCTGCTAGTGAAGCAACGCCTCATGCCTCTCAACTCTCACTGCCAACTCTCATCTCCTCCATCTACTTCATATGAATCTCCTCTCGGCATTTTTTGACTTCAAGCATCACTCATAGAACTGCCAAAAGCTTGGTTGAGCCCTGCCCATATGTATACGCATCCGCATTTGTGTCTGCATTGTTTTATCCTGCACTCCTAGCAATGTCTTACGTAGTCCTAAATAATTATCAAAGAATGGTAAGGATTCCCATGGAGATAAGAATCAAGGAATAGACAATGTAAATTGTGTTAGATGTGATATTATGTTTGATTGTGATGTATCTCGAGCTTTGGCTCTGATACCACGAAAACTTTGTCACACCCCACACGGGTATGACCTGTGTAACGCCCCCCTCCAAAACATACCAAAGCGGGGCCTGGAAGTTACATAAAAATTGGGCATGACCTGACCATAATAGGGAGAGTCGACCTATTCAATTTTTATGTACTCTCCTGTACCAAACAATAATACTAAAGAGTAAAATTAAAGCAGCAAAATAATATACAACACTCAGAATCACGAGATTGACAGCATAGTCCATAGAATACCAGAATAGCATAAAAGCTAAAGGGAATAATATTATACCACATTGTTTGATCATAAAGCTATAATATACACTATTATAGTACTTAACTACTCAAAGTACTACAAAGGTTAACCACAAAATTACTTCTACTTCAGCTCATATAGGAGCTAGTCCACTTTGTCGGGGTTTGCAATCCCCTTGCCCTTAGCTAGATCGCGACCTATAGATGGATTCAAAAATAATAGAGGTGTGCCTAAAGCCCAATATGCAACCATAAAAATCTCAGGTACAACATAAGGGGAAAAAGAAAGGACTATATATAGACATTTGAAATTGAAACGAACAGATATCAACAATAAGCTAGTAATGCTCACAAAATGATCATCGGTCGAAATGAAATAATGTATGTCAATAACAAATAATCAAACTCTAATATTTAGGATTCCAAATTCTCTAATCATGGGATATATCAATTAACCATGCATGCTTTTATTTTTACACCCACCAGTGAGCATCCTCACATAGGACATGTCTCCCCGGGACCCACTCTCCTTTACTATCCACCGGTGAAGCTTACTTTACAATAGCATAATAAATGAATATATAGTATCAACAAGCCAACAAATAAAAGAATACTGCCATTCTCAACAATAGAGTCATAAAAAAAGACTAATTATCATAAATAATCATTCATAGAATTTCAATGACATAGTATCAAAATGAATAATCAACGGTATAGCAACAATAAAGCAATCAACAAATAGTCCACGCATGAAGTAATTCAAATAGGATTTTTTGGAAGTAACAAGGTATATAATTGAGCATCAAATTTCAACTTGTAGGATTTTTAAGAAAATAATCAACCAAACTCTCAAAGGATTGAGAAGGAACAAGGAAAGGTTATCTACCGTTCTTGCCAGGTTCCTCGGTACCGACAAACAAATCCAAAAGTCTTACTCCTATATACACATACATGTATACCCATATGAAATTCTAAATAAATAGGTATTTTGTTATTTTCCTAGCGTATAAGTTATATCATGATATATATGCTACGCTTGAGAAGGGTACACTCAACACTCATGATACGCACATACAGCAAATACAACATACATATAGTAGATTGAGACGAATAAATGGGAGAGCAATAGATGTCCAAAATGCATGAAACTAGTGTCATATGACTCCCACATGTGTCTAGTTTTCAAGGAAACAAGTGATTTGCAAAACCAACATATATGCAAAACCAACATATATGCAAAACCAACATATATTGCTCGAGTTATACTTAAAAACATGCAAGATATGTACAAACTATAAATGCAGATCATGTTAGCAGATTCAAGTTAATAGATGAGGGACTAAATGATAATATAAAGTTAGTGAAATAAAATTCAAATTATTTTGATACAAGTCTAATTTAAGAAACAAGAATAAACTCTTACATGCAAGCTTCCTAGGGAGAGTTATACTCTCTACAATGCAAATGCGTCTGCATTGCAAAATCAGGCCAAGAACAGAAAGTACCTTCTTATCTTCCTAACTCTTTCATGTATCAACTATCATTAACATGCAACTATATTTATGATGTAGGTACCTTCATAGACCTTGTTTTAAATTCCAAAATTTTCTCCTCTTAATCAAAGCCAAAAATAGCGATACATTAAAAACACCCCAAGAGGGGAGACTGTATTTCCATTATACATGTATTGAATTTAGGCTACTAATTGAGATAGCACTTTAACTCCAAACTAAGCCAACTTAGTTTCAATAGAAAGGTATGTGAGTCTAATTTCCAATAACAAACCATTCTTTAAAAGAATATGTCTCGAGGAAGGTATGTGAGTCTAATTTCCAATAAAAAACCATTCTTTAAAACAATATGTCTCGAGGAAGATATACTCAAATTACTATCAATATGTCATGCAAAAAACTACTACACGAGATTATAACCAAAGTATGGACATGCAAGCCCTAAATCTTCACATGCATGTCTTTGAAGTTATTGACCAGAGTGAGTACTATCAAAGTTCTACATTGAAAGACTAAGAACTATAAAATATCATAGCCTTCTTTCTTCAAACGCATAAAGATGGTAGCTTTATCATTCTAGAGTGACATGCATGTATAAAAAACCATCTAAACCCTAGATGCAAGATAAATTTTGACTATGCATGACCAAATTAGTTCTAAACCATGTCAAATTCTAATTTTAAACAAAGTTAAAACTATTAATTAGTCTAATTAGACAATTATTTATATCATTGGAGAGCTAAATATAAATCAAAACAATTTTAAATGTTTGAAAAATTAGACCAAACGTTTGAACAGGAAATTAGACGTCTAAAGAAACAAACCAGGCATCTCTGTATAAAAATCAGGAAATAGTATTCCTGTCAACTATTTTCATGCATCTTACATCCCTGAGTAGATGATTGAACCCTAATTTAGACATCTAATATTGGAACATCAAACATGTGATCTCAAATCAGATATCTGATGTCATGCCATCAGACGACTTGATCGTCATTGCTATTGTTTCTTTGATCAGATTCACCTCATTTCTTCATCATTTCACCTTTTAAATCTTCTCCTCACTCTTTACACTTTTGACATACATATTTCTACCATGTTTCTAAGATCAAACACAAAGGAAATGATGTAAACTAGGGTTTTGAGTGAACACATGTGCATAAACTCAAATCTAACGATGGTATTTGGGTAAATCCTATTAGATCTCATCAAAATTATTATTCCAAAACATCAGGGAAAGATCATCAAAGAGCCCTAACTAGTTGTAACATTAATTTCTAGAGTTTTTAATAGATCCAAATGAAATCAAATAGGGTGATAACATGAGAATAATCCCTAAAAATAAAACAAGTTAGGGAAACCCTCGTCTGAGATGTTGATTGTTTTCTCCTGCTTCATCCCCCCCCCCTCTCTCTCTCTCTCTCTACCCGTCCCCTCTTGTAAAACAGCTGGTCCCAAAAGTTACATCTCAAAAAAAGAACAAGAACCCTAAAATCTGAGATATATGTAGGCTATGGATCTATTTGCAAAATATCCCAATTATTATTCATTTAACTCTTATAACGCTAAGGGTTACATGTGCAAATCCCCTTTACTATTAAGTCCAATTCATGCTTAACTCATTAGAATTAGTTTGCTCTCTGTTATGTTTTAATTATTTACGCATAGATTAATGAGTCAAAATAATAATTGATAGAATGTTCTAATTTGATAGGTTATATTTTTTATAAATGGTTTATTAACCAACGCTTATTAGGCTATGTTTGTTTTTTTATAGTGAGGTACAATTTTAGAATAGTCCGGGCCCACCATTTAAGCACGTGTTTGTTTTTTATTTAGTCTGGATTATTTTAATGAAGGGATTAGTTAATACCCAAAAAGGGTACTAAACCAAACGCACCCCACCCCCACCTTTATAATACAAGTATTAATTATCTACAGGGATAAAGATTTTATGGACAAAAATACCCAAATCTTATTCTTTTGATTTTCTTTTGTGCGCCATTTTTCTGCAATACGCTTCTTTTTTCTGCGAGATCTTTTTATTCTCACGACTTTTCTTTTCGCGGTTTTTCCCCCATGTATTTATTTTTCCGCTATATTTATTTTTCTGCGAAGTAGAATGAGAAGAACAAGAAAGATTCCTTGCTGATCTCACATATTCGATTTGCCGTTGCTTCTCTCCTCTAACAGATGTTCAACTCATTGCTTTTCTCAGATCTTCCTCTCAGTTTTGGTATGGAAAAGTCTATTTATTGTAGTTCGTAAATCTAGGGTGTATATTAATTTATTAATTTATTTATGGTTGATTTCTACCTATTTGTTGGTACGTCATAAATTATTAATTAAAGACTTTCATCTTCTTGAAAAAAAGATTTAAGATTCTTTTCATGTTGGGATCTACATGTAACTTTTATCATCTACCAGTCCGAGGCCAATATTTTGTTCCGCATACTCCTAGATGATTTAGTTGTTGGAAAAAAAAATCAATGAATTAATTAGGCTTGAAAGCATGTATTTGAAATGGTCATAAAAACATTAATTTTCTCTTCCATGATTTGGAACGCCCACTAGGATTTGATATGTAACAGATTGCTATTACATCTCAGGGAAAAAAAGGACAATTGGTTTTTGTTCTCTTCTTTTTAAATAAAATAGTTTAAGTGATGGAAGAACAAGAAAAGAAAACATTTCAACTAATACCTGCTCCCACGCGCGCTAGGAAATAGTTTAATTAAGTTTCTTATCAAAGTTGATACTATTAATTAAAATTCATTTGCCTGAAGATTCCATAGGATATCTGCACTTTACCATATTAAATTTAATAAATTCAGTCACTATGTACTTATGTAAGTTTTCAAAATTCATGAAGGACATATTTGAATTGGTATTTTTCACTGAATGTTGCATGCAAATATGGTTGGTGTGTAACTTCGAGTTTTGCTCCTTTATGAATTTTTTTATTTAATTCTAATAAATGCATATGTATTGCTTATATAGTTTTAGATACGGGGAAGTTTGAAGAATTTGTGGTTGTGCAACAAATGATGCTTCAGTTGTGCACCATCCTCTCGCTATATGTGCATATTTTACAACTGATAGTTAGATTGAGGGAAAATAAATCTGATTAGAGAGGACCTATGGTACCCATAAGTAGAGAAGAAAGGTTATCAAGGAGAGGGAGGGGAGTGGATTATTCAATGATACAATTAATGCTTGTGACATAACATTGAGGGAACAATTAAGGATGAACAGGCATACGTATGACCTATTGTGTGAATTATTGTGTCAACAAGGAGTGAATGGCTCGAAGCATGTCAGGGTTGAGGAACAATTGTCTTTTTTTTTCATATAGTTGTTTGGCATCATAAAAATAGAATTGTCAAACACAGTCATAGGAGGTCAGGACAGATGGTAAGCAAGTTCTTCAATAACGTGCTTAAGGGGATCCTTCGATTGCAGGGACGACTTCTAAAACAACCTAAACCTATTACAGAGGCATGCACTGATGATAGGTGGAAGTGCTTTCAGGTAGAATACACTACTTTGTATATAGATTATTGACGAATCTTATATATTTAAATCATTGTTTATTTGTTATGTCTAAAATTTATGGATGCTCTCGATGGTACATAGATTAGCGTAAGGGTCTCCTCGGCAGATCATCCAAGTTATAGAAGTAAGAAGGGTGACATTGCCGCCAATGTTCTCGGAGTGTGCACACCTCACATGTACTTTTCTTTTTGTTTGTCTGGATGGGAAGGGTTCGCTATGGATGGAAGAGTACTTTGTGATGCAATCACCAGATGAAATGGACTGAAAATGCCTAGTGGTGAGATAGGTCAACTTTTAGTTATTGTTAGTTTCTAAAAGTTAAAAAATATTCAAACTAACAAAGCCTTAATTTGAACTCAGGATATTATTTTTCTTTGTGATACGGGTTACACAAATGAGGAGTTTTTCAATATGAAGTATGCATCAGCTGGAATGCTATTGAAAGGGCATTTGGTGTTCTTAAACTCTGCTTTGCTATATTTAGGAGTCCTTCATTCTATCCCATCAAGATTAAATGTCAACTTATCACAGCCGCGGTGCTTTTGCATAACCCCATTCGTACGGAGATAGGAGGTGGGGATTCTTAAGAAGCTGAGTGTGATGAAGATGTTGCACATAATCCTCAATCACTTGAGTTTGAGCATAAATTGATCGACACTGTTGAAGCCACTGACGCATGGTCCTATAGGAGATATCATATGGCATTGATAATAAATCTATTTAGGGGTTTTTCTCTTTTAACCCAAAGCTTTACCCTCACTTATTTAAAAACCCACTAACTTTCATAAACACTCATAAACC
>JBAKGM010002590.1:0-12609 GCA_037177215.1 Asparagus racemosus | reverse complement strand
AGAGAAGTCAAATCAATCTTCTCTTCCTCTGTAATCGAGAGAGCTCGGTTGTAATTCAATCGAAATAAAAACTTTTTTGACCCTACAACCACGAGCGACGAGAGGGTGGATCGAGGCTGAGTGGCTGACTAGGACCACTTCTCGAGTAACCCAACGAAATAGTCAGCTGGAGAGGTCATTCCAAGTTGCTTCTTACATTGCCTCCAGGGGTAAGAGCGAGAATGGGCTGTATGTTGGGTGCCCCAAATCTTTGGAGGAATGGGAGTCGGCGGGCGACTCCAATACGAATGGTCGACCGGTTAGACGACTATCACCGCCTTTCGCGTTGTCCTTGAGCTTCCAGGTTAGAAGCAGGCGACCAAGGTCGTCTTTCAGGCTGCTTCCCGAGGCGAAATAACGAGGGGGGATAGCCGATCGGACGTCTGAGGACACCCGGGTGATGAACAGTGTCAGACGACTTCGAGGCGAAGCGTCAATGGGTTGGACGACCTTCGTCACCTTTCGCGTCATCCAAACATCTCTAGGGCGAATGGTCAGCCAGTTTGGCTACCCTTGTCACCTCCTGCATCGACCCATACGTCGCATGAGGAGTGGTGACCGCGGATCGCCCCATGGGGCTGAGCATGGGAATTCACGTCGTTCTGAGAGACGAGTGAGTGGGCTTACTCACATCAATGTCCTGCTTTTCCGTTTTAATCACTCATTAGTGGTTATGACCATAACAGTTAGCCCCTTTTGCTTAGAGTTGGTTGGAAACAACTCCAAGTGAAACATCTAATGTCGCTAGTGCAGGAGCGAGTTGGGGGGAGAGGCTAGAATTTTCTTGTGATGGGACGCGGCTGATGTTAGCTAGCAGTTTGCAGGCCTTTGGCGATTCGCCTCCTGGGCCTGATAATGGGCCTCATGGAAAGTGGATACCAAGGGGCTCTTTGTATTCTAAGGCAGTGCTTCGGGATTTGAGCTTCAATCCCAACCGCCGATCTTGAATCGATGTGGGACAGATTGCGTTTCTGCATCAGTATAAGACAGTGTGACGACAGAGAGTTTCGTACTTGTCTTCTTGAGGAGGGAATTTCAGCAGGTGCTCAGTGAGTGAATTGGGGATTTCCTGATGGAGTTCGATTGCCGAAGCCAGCTCAATGAGTTCCGATTGAAGGTGACCAAGGCTCAGATGTGCTTTCTCTACTCGGAGTTTGATATTCCGAGGGCATATAAGCTAGAGGCCCCGGCGGAATCATTGCCGGTTTACTGTCATGAGGATGGGTGGGTCCCCGTTTACATAAAACACCTAGAGTGTGGACTTCGACTACCTTTGCACCCATTCCTCCGGAGAGTATTTGAAGAGTTGGGGGTGTCCCCCAGTCAGATGCAGCCGAATTCGATAGCCATTCTGGTCGGCTTCGTTGTCATCTGTGGGTGGTTGGGGATATGGCCCAAAATGAGCGTGTTGAGCCGTTTGGTTAGTCTGATCATCTCCAAATCGACGCATTATCATCTTCAAATGTCAGGGGACTTCAAGATCATCCTTGGACTCCTAGGTCAAACAAGGGCTGGAAGGACAGATTCATTTGGGTCGCCGGGGATGACTCTGGTCTGGGTTGTTCGACGTGGCCTGAGATTAGGAGGGAAGCTTTGGAGCTGAGCCCTCTGTCGGACGACGAGCGACACGAGTTGGACATGATCGTCCATTATGCGGGGCCTTGCGAGATGCATGCTCTGCTCGATAACTCAGTTCTGCGCGTCCTTGGGATCTCGTCGGTCTCTACGGGTCGTCTGGGTGAGGTCAAAGCCCATAACATCACATTTAGTGAGAGGGTAGGTCAGCCTGTTACTGCTGGTCCACCGCCTACTGAGTCTTTGGGGGCTCCACAAGGGGAGATGGCTCGCCCCACTAAGCGTCGGCATGAAGAGCTGACACGAGAGGAGGTCGCGCCCATGGGAAGCAGAGAAGAGGAGGTCATTATCGGCCGCGAGGGGCCGCTTCGACGTGTCACGCCGCAAGGCGTCGTGGGCTTGGGAAGAGGTCGCTCGAAGAAAACCTCCCATGGCCCCCGGGGGCCGAGAGGATTGGTGGAGAGTGAAGCGTCTCTTGAGGAGGTCGGCTCGCGTGGGACGTGGTGAGAAACCGGTAGCCAACCAGTTGAGGTTTTGCATGAAGTCGGCCAGGAAGGGGTCGGCGTTTCTGCTTCAAGGAATGCGACTTCGAGCGCATCGGGTCGTTCTGCCGTTGAGGGAGTGCCCCAGAGCTTGTCGCACGACGAGGTGGACGGTTCCCAAGCCTCGCCGCCTCGTAGACAAGGTAAGGAGCCGGCCTACTATCAGGAGGGAGCATCTGCTCCAGGAGAGTGGCCCTCGTCATATCATGTGGACAGCAATGATAGGGACTGGATTCAATCACGCGATATGTTAGTGGGGACGCTCCTTCCAGCCGACCAGGAGGAGGAGTTTGATGAGGAGCATCGGTACAAGCCGGGTACACACCTGGACATCCGCTTGTCCGTGCTTTGGTCGGGTTATGCTCAAGCCTGGGCAACAGAGCAATTTAACCTGCCCAAGGATAGGGAGATGCTGAAGGCAATTCCCGACCTGGGTCTCCACATCGTCCTGTGGAGCTATTTGACCCGAGGATGCTTGGTGGAGAGGGAGTTGTGCAGCAGGCTGGCGCGGTGTCATCGTGCCTATGAGGAGCTTCGAAAGAAGAATGCGGCTTCTGGAGCCGAGGCCGACGCGGAGCTTGACCAAGTCGTGAAGGAGCTCTCGGTCAAACTAGCCGAGCTCGACGATTGGCGCCGCGAAGCGTAAGCCAAGGACCAGGCGATCGCGGAGCTTAAGGCGTTGAGCAACCAGAAGTCGGTCGAGATAGAGGAGCTCCGACGGTGGCTCCAAGCAGAGAGGGAGCGACCTAAGTCGATCAATGAAGTGCTCAGAGAGCGAGACTTGGCCACAGCACAGGTCGCGCTCGAGAAGCAGGTCGCCCAGCATGCTAAGGCCCAATGAGAAGAAGTGTCGATCGAGGCTGAGCGTCTCAGGAGGGAATGTGCTCGGTTGAGGGAATCGCTGAGCAAGGCCGAGGAGAAGGTCGGCTCGCTGGAGTCGAGAGACCATGAGTCGGCCATATTGGAGCAGAATCGGCCCATCGTCATAGAACCGCAACAGCCTCCTGGGGAAGGTTGAGGTCGCCCTGGCTTGCAAGGCGGGTTGCGACTTCATAATCAAACAGCTTCCAACCGAGTTTCAGGACGTCCCAGGCCGGCTCCAGTACCCGCCGTGCATAGCCGGTCGGATAGGGATCCTCTCAAAGTGCGAGGAGGTGGGAGCTGGCCTCAATTTAGGCGAGGGTGAGGATGAGGGAGAGGGAGAGTCGTCGAGCGACGGGCCTTCGAGTGAGACCGACGTCGATTAAGCGGCCTTAGGCTTCGGCGACTCCGCCTTTGTATAGATGAAAGATGAACCCAAATATTTGTAATCTTTCATATCAGGGGGATAAATAAAAAGAGTTCTTTTTGTCGTTTATCTCTTTCATTTTGCAATGTCCTTCGAGTCAAGCACCGTGACTTGTCTTAATGGATCGAGCGACCCATCTTGATCAAAGGGGGCGACCACCGATGTCACTTGGGTCATTTACGCTCATGGTTCTTGTTAGTTTGGGGGTCAGTCGACCAGGGTTGGTCAACCTAGATCCCCTCGTTTTGGTCGGCTTCCACCAGTTGGCTGGCTCGCTCTTCTATAAAAAGACAGTGGTTGGCGTCGCTGTAGAAGATGGGTCGTGACGTCAGCAGTACTTTAGCCGTCAGAGGCATTTCGAATTTCAAATGAAAAGACGCGTGCCTTAAAAGTGGCGAGGTTTTTGATATTCATGAGGCGGTTCAGATCTGGGGCCCATCTTAGTCGTTGGTTCCGAAGTTGAAGCGTCCTACAGAAATGGACACGTGGCCCACCTAAATTTCGATATATAATTCTCCCTATTTGAAGGGATCTCTTCCTCACATTCTCTAAAAACTAGCCTGTTTTCTTCCTGCTAAAGCCTTTTCGAACCATTATCAATGGCTGCTCTCACATCCGCTTCTTCTGACCGGATTGCCAAGCTCAGGACTCGGGAATCAACGACTGAGGAGAGGGACTTGGAGGGGGTCCAAGAGAAGTACGACCTCCCCGCTGAGTTCACCATTTCGCTGCTAGAGAAGGGTAGTTTCATTTTGGATCACGGCGACGATAGGTTGCCGATGTACAGGGCCCACTTGGATAGCGGGTTGCATCTACCGCTCCCTCTTTTTGTGAGGAGGATCTGTGAACGCTTAGGGGTGTCCCCCTTGCAGTTTTCCCTGAACGCCATCGCCACTATCATGGCGTTCTTAGTGATTTGTCACCGTGTGGGGGTGGTTCCGACGCTCCAACTCTTCGGCAATCTATTGACGATGAGGTCGTCCAAGAAGGACGCTCACTTTTTCTTCGCATATGTGGGGGGTCAGTTTGTTGACATCCCCAACTCCAATAAGGATTGGAAGAACAAATTCTTTTGGGTTTTCAGCACCGATGCTATTCTACCTTGCCATTCTTGGCCAGTGATCGACAAGGATGGCTTGAAGAACCTCCCCCTCTCTGCCGACGAGAAGCTCGTCTTGGAGAGGTTTCGAAACTATGCGGGATCCAGGAGGGGCCGCAATCTGTTCGACAACTCATCGTAACGAATGGCGGGGTTGTCATTCATTCGCCCAACCGAGGAGGACGAGAAGAGGGAGAGGGAACTACTTGAGGAGGTGGCGCCCCAGGCTGGTGACCTCAAGAGCGGGAGTTCAGGCTTAACCAAAGCTGCAAAGGTGCAGCTCCCGAAGAAGAGGGCCAAAGCTACCGCGTTGTCAGTGGCTGAAGAGCAACAGCTGGTGGCTAGCCTCGATGAGGTGACGGCCATGTTGCAGGGAAAGCTGCCAGCCACTTCGGTCAAGAGGCTGAAGAAGAAGAAAATGAAGACGAAGTGGAAGGTGAGGGCGTCAGCCCCCGAAGCGGCGACCGAAGAACCGACAGTCGCCAAGAGGACGACCTCAGTTGAGAGGTCAGCTCCAGATCGAGCGGAGGCTACTCTCGAAATAGTGCTTGCAACGTTTGATGAGGTCGAAGCTGTGGAGTCATCTCCAAGCGTGGGTGAAGCCCCCGCGTTGATCGAATAGGAAGTCGCTTCGACCGAGATGGGCAGTTCCGAGGGCCAAGCTGTAGGGGTCGCTCCCGTTGAGACGGGCAGGAGGGCGGGAAAAGATCTAATTGTTCTGAGCGGCTCATCTTTGAGATCGCCCCTCTTGGGTCGACTCAAGAGCTTGGGGATCAACGTCCCCTTCTGTCATAAGATTGGGGAGACCGACTTTTCCCACTGGAGGGAAGCCCGTGCCTTGCTCATCGGCCAGCTGGACACGGGGTACTCGATAAGGGAGGAACCTCTTCCGGCGGACAGATTCTTGCCCGACCACTTCCTTCACAAAGAGGATTCTGTGTTCTCGTCGTGATGGGCGCAGGTCGTTGTCGCTAGATTGTTCGCCTTGCCGAAGGACAGGGAGCTCCTTGAGGAAATGCCCTCGGCTGGTCTGAGGTTAGCCCTCCTGAGCTACCAGACTCGTGGGGTTTTGGTTGCAGAGGAGTTATTTAGCTGCCTAAATAACTTGGTGGGTGTCGTCGATAACTTGTCGTCTAGGCTCGTCGAGGAGCAGGCGGGCCAGGCCGAGCTTGAGAAGAGGGTGGCGACACTAGTGGCTGAGAAGGAGGGGGTCGACACCAAATGGCGTGCTGAGTTGGAGGTGAAGCACTCCACAATTGCTAGCCTCCAGACTCGCCACGCTAAGCAGTTGGCGGCCCTCAACAAGTTCAAGGAGGAGGCCATCCATTTCAAGAAGAAGGCCAAGGGCGCTGAGCGAGAGGCGGCCGACTGGAGGTCGCAAAGCATGCGGCTAGAGGAGTAGCTCAAGGCTACAGAGTTGGAAAAGGAGTCGGCTGAAAAGGTACTTGAATCTGAATGGCTCGCCCTCCATTGTTTTAAGGCCGAGCTGGAGAAGTCAAAGGCTGCTCATGAGACCGTCCTTGCCAACCTCAACTCAACAAAGGCTCGACTCGAACACATGTCGTCTGAGGAGGGGAAACGGGAGGTGGTTGAGGAGTACAGATAGGGGACCATTAGTAAGGTTGAGTTGTCGATGGCTGTCAAGGCCAGTTTTGACTCTCTAAAGGCCCAGATACCTCCAGACACTATCTCGTCTTCCTCTTTTGCCTACCCCCACGTGTTCAAAGCTCTCTTCCCCTCCTCGAGGACTTGGAGTGAAGGGGAGCTAGCGTACAACTTGATGTCGGCCGGGGGGGGGGGGAGGATGAGGAGGAAGAGGACGATGAGGACAATGGTGACGACGATGACGGTGACGATGACGGTGACGACGAAGGAGATGGCGGTGACGGCGGCCAAGATTAGGCCCTGTTTTCCCTCCCTTTTTTTTGTTGTGGCCGACACGGCCATTGTACACTTGTAATATATTTTATTTATGAATGAAAAGAATGAGGGGGTTTTTGTGGTCCCTGTCGAGTTTGTTTGTTTGTTTTTTGTTCTCTTACTTCCTTCCGCAGCGACTACAACCTCGATTTTGGGAGTAACTGTTATCTAAGAAGCAGGAGAAGGGTCGTGTCTGGTATGATGAGGTGGTGGATCCGCTGACCCTAATGGTCTGGTCGGCTTAGCCAACTTCTCACTTGGTTAGTACTCAAGCTTGCGGGGGTTATGTCGCTACCCCTCCTGTGCTATCACGGGAGTTAGTATGCGGCCCCAATACAGCTGTCACATAGACCCGATTTAGTTGGGGGGCCTCATCGAGAAGAACGAGGTGCTTCGCAGGTTTCCAATGCAGTGCTTCATGTTTTTGCTTCTCGAGGTGGCGCTTTGGGTTCCGCACTTTGACTTTCCACGATAAGTATGGGGAGTCCAAGCGTTTGTGGGTTTGGCTATAAATAGGGGTGAGCTTTCCCCACATTTCCTAAGGGATAGTTAAGCTATTAGGGCTTCGAACTTTAAGCGCTCGTGAACCCTGTTGGGAGATGGTGGCAGAACGGTGGAGGCCCCCTCCGCAGGCCGTCGTTTATGGAAGTTCCAAGCTGGAAGCGCCAGTGAGAACCATGCTGATTTGCAGCCAAGGGGAAGAGAATGTTCCCAAGGAAGGTATGCCTCTCTTAAATCCATGGGTTTCAAGCCACATCGGTGTGAAATGGGGGGGAGCAGCACCGTTATTTACCCTTAGTAAGACTTCGCCACTTTTGCAGTGCTTCCCTCTGAGGTTCCAAGCTGTCTTGGAACCCTCTCATTAATTTCTGCGGGTCGGCCTCTCGAGCGCGAAGGTCAGAGGTCGTAACAGGTGAGGAAAGTAGCGAAACGGTCGACAGTGAAGACGATGAGGAAGCTGGCTTCCGGAGCACAAATTAGGACTTGGATTTTTATCCTTTTGACATTCTTGTAGCTGTCGAGATGACCTTTGTAAATGGACTTGTAAAAATGATCGTAAATGTACTTTGCTCGAATTATTAATGAATAGCTGCGTTTCGGAAGATGCGACCAAAAACTTTATTTTCATTTGTTCTTTTATTTTGACTTGTAATCAACTCGGCCGGCCGGCCTAAAAAATACGCCAACCTTATTAGGTCGTGATTGACTAAATCCATGAGATATTATAATCCCATTCATAAAAAATCAAGTCGTCCTCGATGGGACTTACAATTGATACCCTACAAATTAACATCAGTTTGGCATTTCATAAGCCTGCAATTACTGAAAGAACAAAATTGTCCCGACCTCTATAAGGTTTACAATCAATTGAGAGAGTTAGACAATACTTGCTCAGCCCCTGTGGGGTTTACAATTGCCATTGCTAACATAACTAGGTCGGCCTTTGCCGGGTCGTCGCCCAAAATGGAGCCCACGGGCGACTTTACTTGAACTGCATCTTGATTGTATCAGCTTTCTGACGTCAGCTCGGATGACCGTCTGCTCTCCTATCGGATATGCTCTTACATTAGCTCGTGTGGGGGCGATGACTCCATAAGGTTGACCCGTGGGTCGGGTGCCTTAGGCTATCGACTTATAGGCCGGTAGTACTAGACTCGCGACATGCCTGGCTTTAAGGTTGTCGACTTATAGGTCGGTAGTCCTAGACTCGCGACGTTCCCCAAACATTCCTAGATGCCTAGGGCTTACATTGGGCCTAGGTCTTTTTCAGTTTTGCTGATCTTTGTTTTGAGCTAAAGAGCAGGCCTGAGCTAGCTCCCGGGGGAGCTATGACTCTGCAAGGACGACCCGTGGGTCAGGTGCCTAGAACTTACATGGTGCCTAGGTCTCACACTCAGCATTGCCGATCTCTGTTTTGAGGCAAAGAGCAAGCCTGAGCTGGCTCCCAGGGGAGCGACGACTCTGCAAGGACGACACGTGGGTCGGGTGCCTAGGACTTACGTGGTGCCTAGGTCTTACATTCAGCGAGCAAGTGTGGGGAGCCAATTTGACAAGGTCAGACGGCTCGACATTCACTTAGCGAGCGAGTTTCGTTCCCTTCTTCGAGTGAGCAAGATCCCCAGTTGCGACTGAGCGAGAAGAGTTCCTTGACTCGGCTAACCAAGGGGGATTTCTTGACTCGGCTAAACGAGAAGGTGTCCTTGACTCAGTTTAGCGAGAAGAGTTCTGCTGCTCAGATTAGCGAGAAGGGGTTCTTAACTCTACTCAGTGAATGGGTTTGGTTTGGCTCGACTTCGATTGGGGAATTTCTCTGACTCGGCTAGAGAGGTCGAGCTATCTCGACTTACTCGTCAGGTTAGGGACTGCGCAACACCATTGCAAAGAACTAGTTTGCAACTAGATTTGGCCGGGTGGCAGCTCAACATTCCTTGCAAACTTTACAATGAGTGGCATTCATTAGGAGTTGTGCACAAAATTATATTGAAACATATTAGAAAGAAAAATGTACAATGCGTAAATTATTGACAAAACTTCCTAAGGTGCTCTATATGCCAAGGGCGCTGCAGGATCCTCCCATCCAGGGCTTTGAGCAAGTATGTTCCAAGGCGTAGCTCTTTTAGAATGGTGTAGGGCCATTTCCAATTAGGGGCGAGCTTGCCGCACTTTATGTTCTTGTTGAATGCCGCCTTCCTTAGAACTAGGTCGCTGATCCGGAATCTTCTAGGTCGGACCTTGCTGTTGTAGTATCGGGCAATCCGCTGTTAGTTGACGACTTGTTTCTATAGGGTGGTCGCTCAAACCTCGTCGACTATCTCTAGTCACATCTGAAGTCCTTCTGAGTTCGTCTCTTCATCGAAGTGTTGGAGTCGGATGGTCAGCATGCCGACCTCCATGGGGGTCACCGCTTCTGCTCCATAAGTCAACATGAAGGGGGTTTCTCCCTCGAACTTTTGTGGGTCATCCTGTACAACCACAAGATGCTCGGTAGTTCTTCAACCCAGTTGCCCACCACCTTGTCGACCTTCTTCTTCAGAGCTTGGAGAATGCATTTGTTGGGGGCTTCTGCTAGTCCATTACATTGGGGATGTGCTACCGATGCGAACTTGAGTTTGATCCCCCATTCTTCTCAGAAGTCTTAGAATCCTCCACTATTGAATTGAGTGCCATTGTCAGTGATGAAGGAGCGGGGAACGCCAAACCGACATATGATAGACTTCCATGCAAAGCTAGTTATGTTGCTCTCTCTAATATTTGCCAATGGTTCAGCCTCAATCCACTTGGTGAAGTAATCGATGGTGACCACAAGGAATTTACGTTGGCCCGACATGAGAGGGAGTGGCCCCAGTATATCTAGGCCCCACTAACCGAATGGAATGGGACTGAGGATGGAAGTGAGCTTGGTGGCGGTGGCCCTAGGGATCTCGAAAAAGAGTTGGCATTTCCGACATCTGGAGATGAGCTTCTTGGAGTCAGCAATGATGGTCGGCCAGTAGTATCCCTACCTGATGACCTTCTGGGCGAGAGTTCTCATCCCTGAGTTGTTGCTGCAGACACCTTCGTGGATCTCCTTGAGGACGTACTCGGCTTCAGTCGGCCTAAGACATCGAAGATAGGGTCCTACCCCGCTGCTTTGATAGGATGACCTGTAGAGTTGGTCGCCCATCATGAGATAGCGCCAGGATGTCCCCTGCAAGCTCTTCGCTTCGGCCGCATCCAAGGGAAGGTTGCCATTGACTAAGAAATGGACGATTGGGTCCATCCAGCAGACTTCTCTGGGAAGGTTAGTCTACAACAATCCCGACGCTGCTCCGGCGAGGTTGGGGATATGGAGAGTATCAGTGTAGACGAGCCCGGGGTCACTCATGGTGCTGGTCGACGCGAGGTTTGACAGAGCGTCGGCTCGAGCGTTGCTAGCACGGGGAACCTGGGTGATCTTGAAATTGGCGAAGTGAGGGAACCGGCTCTTGACAACCTCTAGGTAATGAGCCATCCTCGTGTCTTTGGTAGCATACTTGCCGTTGACTTGGTGGACGACCAGCTGGGAGTTGGTCAACGCGCTTAAGTTTTTAGCTTTGGTTACCAGGGTGGCCTACAGGCCCGCAATGAGGGCTTCATACTCTGCCTCGTTGTTGGAAGCTTGGAATTCGAAGGCGACCGACTACTTAATGGTCGCTCCTTCAGGGCTGCGCAAGACAATGCCAGCTCCACTTCTGTTCTCACTGGACGACCCGTCCACTCTCAATTCCCACCAGGGGATGAATTCTAAGGGGCTGTCTGTGTGGTCGAGATATGAGGGAGGTGTCGTTGTTTGCTTCTTCGCCCGCTTGGAGGGCAATGGCTGGCTATGATCATCAGCGTCAGCCAGTTCGCCATCAGGCAAGGTGGATTCAATGAGAAAGTCAGCCAAGGCTTGAGCTTTGATGGTCGTCCAGGGCTCGAATTGTACATCATATTCACTAAGCTCGATCGACCATGTGACCATCCTTCCCGAAGTTGTCGGGCTGCCAAGGGATTTCTTCATCTGTAGGCTTGTCCGCACTATGACCGGGTGTGCTTGAAAATATGGACGGAGCCTGCGAGCTGTGGTAATGAGGGCGAAGGACGCCTTCTCTACCAAGGGGTAATTCAGCTCTCCTACCCTTAGGATCCTACTAACAAGTAGACCGGCTTCTGGATCTGGTCCTCCTCTTTAACAAGCACTGAGCTCACAACTTCGGGAGAGACGACCAAGTATAAATACGAAGTCTCCCCCTCCATGGGTTGGCTAAGGAGCGGCTGGGTGCTCAGATATGCCTTAAGCTCTCTAAATGCAGCACAGCACTCCTCTATCCATTCCAACTTCTTCTTGGGGTCTTTAGTTCCCCTGAGCATCTTGAAGAAAGGAAGGCTCCTCTCGGCCGACTTGGAGAGGAAACGCCCGAGGGCGGCTATCTTGCCATTGAGCTTCTGAATGTTGTTCATGGTACACGACTTAGGAAGTCACTCAATGGCCTCGATCTTCTCGGGGTTGATCTCAATACCCCACTGAGTGATCATGAATCTAAGAAATTTCCCTGACTGGACTCCAAAAGCGCATTTAGTCAGGTTGAGCTTCATGCAGTGGTGCCAGAGGGTGGAAAAGGTCTCCTCGAGGTTGGCGATGTGGGCAGACGCCAGCTTCGATTTCACCAAGATGTTGTCTACATAGGCTTCCACATTGCGGCCGAGTTGGGGTTTGAAGATCTTGTTGACTAGCCGCTGGTAGGTTGCTCCGGCGTTCTTGAGGCTAAAGGGCATAACTTTATAGCAAAAGGTGCCCTGGTCGGTGATGAAGGACGTCTTCTCTTGATCATGTCTAGCCATCTAGATCTGATTGTAGCTCGAGAATGCATCCAAGAAGCTTAGCAATTGGTGCCTTGCACTCTCGTCCACCAGTTGGTCAATGTGGGGAAGCAGATAGCTATCTTTAGCGCAGGCTTTGTTGAGGTCAGAGAAGTCGACACACATCCTCCATTGGCTGCTCGACTTCTTCACCAGGATGACATTTGAAAGCCACTCGGGGTATTGGACCTCCCGAATGAAGCCCGCCTTCATGAGCCGGTCGACCTCCTTCGCTGCTGCCCTCTGTCGCTCTTGTCCCAGATGTCTCTTCTTTTGCCAGATCAGCTTGCTATGCTGGTCGACCGAGAGCTCATGGCTGATGACGTCAGGTGGGATGCCCGGCATGTCCTCTAGGCCCCAAGCAAATACGTCAAGGTTAGGCAAAAGAAATGAAATTAGCGCACCTCTTAGGGGCTCGGAAAGGTTGGACCAGATCTTGAGCGTCCTTCCTCCTTCGTGGTCGATTTGGATGTCACGAAGATCTTCCACTGGGGTCGTTCACTCCTGCTCCATCTTCTTCTCCAACTGGAGGGTTATCTTCTCAATGGGCATGGTGGTTGCAACTCCCTTCCCTTTGGTGGATAGCGCATAGCAGGCTCGGGCTTCCTTCTGGTCGCTCCTAACAATCCCGACTCCTCTCGAAGTGGGGAACTTGATCATCTAGTGGTAAGTGGATGGGATGGCCTGCAAGCGATGGAGGGAAGTTCAGCCAAGGATGACATTGTGGGCTGACTTGATGTCCATCACTACGAACTGGATGTCGACGGTCGATTGGCAGGGGCGCT
>JBAKGM010002579.1:0-12609 GCA_037177215.1 Asparagus racemosus | reverse complement strand
AACTCTTCACCAAGTTGAGATTTCAGCCTATCTATCTCCACCCTGCTTTTAGAAGCAATAAGCATGTCATCCACATATAAAAGGAGATAGATATAATCACCTCCACGAAGCTTTCGAATGTAAACACAACAATCATAATCGCTTTGGGAAAACCCATGCTTCTGGAGGAAGTCAATCCGCCGCTGACCTGTGGCACCTCGGCGGTCCATCTCAAAAGTCGGCTTAGACCTGTAAGATCCGAACTAGAATCTTGTTTGGCTCGTTTAGAAAGTTGGCCGAGAGTTAGTTCTTGATGACTAGGATTAGGTTATTAATCCTAGTTCTCATAGAATTTGAATTCATATTGGTTTGTTGCTTGAGCGGATAAGGACTCACGAGAGTCCAAGTCATTCAGAATTCTTATTCTACTAAGAATACATATGGCTTGAGAAGTATTTTATGCCACAATCTCATGGTCACCGTTTTTAGCCTATGTAATTAATATGGCTTTCTGAAGAGATTTTAGGAGACATCAATACAGCGGCAGTAATAAGCTTCAAGTTGAACCTACAGACTGAGCTCTTGTAAGGGATTCTAATATTGGTTCTTTATTTTGTTGCTTTAAAATTTAGAGATTGAGCGAGAGATTAATATTGAGATTATCGGTATGTGTTAGGGATTTAGTGATTGAGAGATCTTCATATTGCCTTCCTCACAATTTGTTAGTAAAAATATTCTTCTCTTTCGTCTGTGGACGTAGGCTACTAGCTGAACGACGTATATCTATGTGTTATTTGTATTCTCAATATTTTTTTTCCGCTTTCTTGTGATTGATATTCGTTTATTCTTGTGGATTTATTATAACAAACTAATATCAGAGCCTCAACTATCAATCGTATGAGAAGATAACGACAACCACTAAAAAGTGGGATATTGAGAAGTTTGACTATAATATTACTTTTAGACTTTGGCAAGTTAGGATGATCGCTATATTGACGCAGAGTGAATTGAAGAAAGTTTTGTTTGGGAGGTTGCAGAAACCGGCTACCACGATTGAGGAAGATTGGAACGAGTTGGATGATAAATTTCTCACAACAATCTAGTTATGTTTGACAAATGAAGCTCTATAAGAAGTTCTCACAGAGAAAACGGCCGCTAGTCTATGGTCTAAGTTGGGGAATTGTATTTGATGAAGTTGTTCACTTATCGCCTCCTCTTGAAGTAGCGTTTGTACACACTTCTAATGTTAGAATGTACACCCATCAAATCTCATATTTGTAAATTTAATTATGTGATTACAAATTTAGTAAGATTGATGTTAATATCGATGATGAAGATCAAGCACTATTATTATTGTATTTTTCATTGCCTTCCTACAAGCACTTCAGTGATACTATGACTTATGATCGAGATTCTATTGACATTAACGATGTCAAAGAGAACTTGTTGAATAAGGAGAAGATTGATAAAGAGTTAACCATAAGCAAAAGTGATGATAAAGCTGATGATTTGTGTGTTTGAGAACGAAAGGAGGAAAGGAGTTTTGGAAGTAACATGTATAAGTTAAAGCATAGGAATCTGACCTAAGGATATTGAAAGAAGAAAGGGCACATCAAGGTCAATTGTTATAGTTGAAGAATAAGAAGAAATAAGAGGAGTATGATGAGAAATTAAAGGAGGGCGCTGCTGAAGTTTGAATTATTGAAGATGTAATTTTGTTGGTTACTGATGATAAAAATAGGAGCATGGATGATTAGATTTTGAATTCGGGTTGTTCCTATCACATGTGTCCTAATCGGGACGTGATAACCACTTATGAAGCTATTGATGGTGAAATTGTTCTCATAAAGAATAACAACTCATGCAAGATTGTTGAGAAAGGGACAATTTGAATTAAAATGCATGATGGAGTCATCAGGACCTTGACTGATGTTAGACATGTTTCATATTTAATAGAAAATCTCAGCACTTTGGGCACTCTTGACAGTCTAAGATGTAAGTTTTTAGGTGAAGGTGGAGTTCGTTTTTTAGGTGAAGGTGGAGTTCGTAGGGTTACAAAATGCTCTCTTGTAGTTATGAAAGAAAAGAAGATCAACAGCTTGTATGCTTTGTAAGGTTCTAATATTACCGGTTCGGCAATAGCTGCATTATTGATGTTAGATATAGATACTACCAGATTATGACATATGAGACTGGATCATATGAGTGAGCGCAGATTGGCCGATTTGAGCCGGTCTCTTATGTGGACGAAGTATAGAAAAATTAGGATTTTGCGAGCATTGCACCTTTGGGAAGCAGATACGTTGCAGTATGGCAGTGTATCAGGCTAAAGATACTTTAGACTATATCCATTCAGATCTTTGAGAATCTTCTCAAGTTGCCTCGAAGGGTATTAGTTCAAGATATTGTTGACCTTCATTGATGATTACTCCAGAAAGGTCTGGGTCTACCTTTTGAGACATAAAAATGAGGTATTTGTGACTTTCAAGTAGTAAAAATCTTTGATTGAGAAGCAGACTGGGTGGCTAATTAAGAGGCTTAGTACTGATAATGACATTGAGCTTAATGGAGGAGAATTCAATGAGTTTTGCAAGAATGAAAAAATCATTAGACATCGTACAATCCCCCGCACACTGCAATAGAATGAAATGGTAAAATGTATGAATAGAACCATTTTAGAGATAGATCGTTGTATGTTATTCAATGTGGGTTTACACAAGAAATACTGAGTCGAAGCAGTGAATACAGCTTGTTTCTTAGTGAATCAGTCGCCATCTAATACTATTGGTTGCAAAACTCCAAGGGAGGTTTGGTCCACTAAGCCTACGAAGTAATTTAATCCTAGAATATTTAGTTGTCCTGCATATGCTCATGTTAGTCAAGAAAAACTTGAGCCTCAAACAAAGAAGTGCACATTCCTAGGTTATACATCTGGTGTTAAGGATTTTAGGTTATGGTGTCCTGATCCGAAGTCTCCTAAGATTTTTATCAGCCATGATGTTACTTTTGATGAGTCTGATATATTTCACCAGAAACAGTCATCATTTTAGTTAATTAAAATAAGGCGCGCGCTATAGGACAGAAGGTGGAGTTAGAAATATGTGATTCAGCTCTTTAGTAGGATAAGACTACAAGATTTCAGTAGCCATATCCCGTTCAAGTAGTAGAAGCAGCTCAGCAACTATAGGAACAGCAGGAATACACTATTGCTAGGGATAGGTCTAGACGAGATATTCGACTGCCACGAAGATATGAAGATACAGTAGCTTATGCATTGTCAGTTGATAATTTTGTCCCCTTGAGCTATCTAGGAACTGTTTCAGGTGATGACTTCGCTAAGTATTATGGTCGCCATGTGGAAAATTCAGTCAATTTGTTGATGAGGTCTCTTTTAGTTGGCAAGTTCGAGCGGTGCTTGGACTTGCTCGATATATTTCGCACTTGATACCCTGAGGAGCTGTTAGAGAAGGTGGAGTAAGTTGCTTTTCAGAGTCCAAGCAACTCATGTCACCCTACGTAGAGAGTTGCGATCCCATTAAATGAGCACCAAGAGAAACCTATTAGTCTTCAACACCTTCGGACGCTGGTCAATAATGAAAACACGCTGATGCTTTTACGATAAAGAGGTGCCGATCTCCAACTTCTTATATTTAATACATGACCATTGCTGAGAATTAATATACTTCCTCAATTAGGATGCATGGAATACATCATGCACTCTTGACAAGAATTATGGTTGTACCAATTGATAGACTACCTCCCAGACCTGCTTCAAAATATCAAGGGACAAACTTATTCAAGACTAAGCTCCCCTAACACCGAATCTAATCACTCCTTATGTCAAGAGTGGATGATATGTGCCAGAAGGTATGATCTTTGACCTCCAACCCCAATGGTATTCACCCCGTATCCGCCTAGTATCCTCCCAGCTCTTTTGGGGGTGCTGGATTGCATGTAATGATCCTTAATCAACTACACTTCATTCACGGTTTGGACAACAGGTTCTAGCCCGAGTAATCTCCTTTTCTAGACATAATCCCAACATATAGAAGAATTGAATCTTTGTCCGTATAAAGCTTCATATGGTGTCATCTGAATACATTAAGGAAACTATTATATGAAAACTACATAGATGAAGATACTCTTCCTAAACCCCTCAAGATAGACCATACAAGCTTTTAACATATTTTTCGATATTTAAATAGTTCTGCTGGATTACTAGCCGGTTTGTGGATTATAAGCTGCGTTAAACCTAAGACAAGTCCCAAACCTATATGCTGCAGGCCTCTCAAAAACTGGGAAGAAATATGGAACCTTTGTCAAACATGATGTTGACCAAATCACCATGCAATCTGATGATCTCTTGTAAATACCTCTCAGCCAAATGCTTTGTAGACTGCGCAACTCTGAAAAGAATGAAATGAGTTGATTTCGTCAATCAAATCCACAACCACCTTTACTGCATTGTTGCCCCCAATGACTCTTGGGAAACTAAGCATGAAATCCATTATGACATGCTTCCTCTTCCATTTTGGAATGTGAAAGGGCTGCAATAACTCAATAATCTCTAAAGCTCTATCTTGACCTATTCAAACATTGAGAAACATGCTGAGCCACGTCACATTTTATTCCTTCCTACTAGACTGAAGATCCATATACATCTTCTACCATAAGCATTTGTAATACATTGAGCTATGGGCATCTTCCAACAACTCTCTCTCCTTACATCTCCAGTCAGCACATCACAAAGATTCGTCCTCATGAATCCACAGATTTGTCCTCTTCCTAGATCCACTAAGCCCCTCGGTTCTTGTAGACGCTCTTACCAAACTAACCAGCTCTAATCCTCTCCATGATGCCTGACTAAATTTCAAACTACATCGTATGAGATCTGATCTGGTTCTGAGTCATGGATATTCAACTTAATGGTGACTTCGAGCTTAACCTTTTGATGATTAAAGCAAGTAACAGAAGCCATCAAAGTACGTATATATACTGAAGACAATTGGATGATAAAGTAGATTAATAGATTAATATATTGACTACAAGCGAGCTAGATTTAGGGCTAATTTGGATTGAGGTTAATTTAAAGTAAGGGAATGTAGGAGACGCATTAACCATTGATAGAAATTCATTTGAGGTAGATAATGGAAGGGAAGTTAAGGTAACTTAGAGAAAAACTTGAGATTTTGTTTAGGTGTAATGGAGGGGAATAGAACTCCTCGAATATAAATATTACATAAAGACAATTTAATCCTTTTACCAAGATTAGATCCAAATAAGTGAAATAACATGTAAGGTTACTTATGTAAATATATATATATATTTTTCTTACCTTCCCTTCACTTTGTTAATAAACTTCTCAAATAGGGTGAAATAAATTCTCTGTTGTTCCTCTTACTAAATTTCCAAACAAGTTTTGTATATTACCTTAACTTCCCTTAGCTTAACTTATCCTATGTTCATTTAATTTCCCTTAACTTATCTTATATTCACTAAATTTTCCTCACTAGGAGCAAATCCAAACGGACCCTTAGAGAATACAGAGCCACATGAGATCTATGTCACATGAAAGAAAATAAAGCAACATATACAAAGCTTACTATCCACGTGAAGTAGTAATAGAACGAGTGATAATTCTCACAAAGTAGCAAGCAGAAAAGTTTAGTTATAGTCAAAGAACGCTCATGCACAACACGAAATCCTGAACAAAGTCCAACAAAGGTCATAAGCAAATTCTCGTTATTGTCAGTGACATGCACAAAAACTCAGACCGAAGGTTAAAGAGCCACATTCATTGAGTAGAGAAAGAAGCAGGAGAGCGGTAGTAATTGCTCGGGTAGTGATAATATGCCCTTGAACATCTAATACAAATTATGTAAATATTCTTGAAATATTAATAGATTTAATTGTTGCAGATTAGTTGGAGTATTATTTCTATAGTTGTTATATTATCCTTGGAAATTATTTTGTTAGATCATACACTGTGATGGTCACTTGCTTGGAGATGTGATTTAACTTAGAAATTTCTTAAATCTGTGCTTAACCAACTTTGTTATGATAGGTTATTATGCATGACACTTACATGTGAGATGTGGTGGTAGGTCTCAACCACTAGGAATGGAGATTCTCTGGGTGTATGTCATAAACACACATTGTGATATATGTAGCACTAGACCGTATTTGAATTCTCTGATGGTACCCAGCCCATAAATGAAGCTTCATGAACATTGTGACCCTATCTACTCATGCAACATCTCATCCACTGAAGGAATAGGAAACTAATTCTTCACTGCAGCTTTGTTCAGAGCCCTGTAATCGGTGTAAAATCTCCATGTCCCATCCTTCTTCCTCACAACGAGAATAGGTGAGGAAAATGGACTCTGACTTAGCCTAACTAACCCACTCCTTGACCTGCCTCTTAATCTCCTCCTCTTAAAAGTGAGTGTAGTGGTAACGTAGTACATTAACTAGCTTCGACTTATGCTTCAGATAAATATTGTGATCCTAAATCCTCGACGGTGGTAACTCGGTAGGGACATGTATAAACCTCTGATGTTACAACACTACCTACCTCACTCCATCCTTTAATCAGACTAATGGATCCTCTGTGTCATCCCCCACACTCGACTCAGCTAGTAGTAAACACCCCTTAAAATCACTCGGTCAACAACCTCTATGATAATAACATAGCATTCAAATCCTCCCTTGCACAACCACAATACATTAGCATCACAGTCCTTCAACCCTTAGAAATGGCAGTGCATGAGTGCCTCTTGCCCTTTAATCAGAACACCATCTGCATATCCTTGAAAGTCATCTTCACATCCCCTAAACACCTCAACTAAGCGTTGCCCAAAACAACATCTATCCCAACAAGTACCAATATGTGAAGATTAGCATAAATTTGAACTTACTGGACATTCATACCAATGCCCCTAACAATCTCCTGACATTGCATTGCAACTTTCCCCTATTCGCTATCCTCACGTCAAAAGACTTTGCAGTAGTCCCTATCAAACCCACCTTCCTAGCAACTCCCACATTAGTGAAATTATGTGAAGGCCTAGGATCAACAGTCAATGACACCTCATGCTTTCCAATCCACGCTGTCATCCTTGAGGTAGATGGTCTAGCAACTCCTGTCATAGCATTCAGTGATAACTTTGCTCCCTCTAGTGCTTCACATTGATTATCAGCCCCTCACTTTTACTATTAGAGCCTACAGCATCAGTGCCGTCACCCTCATTGCTGGACTCCACGATCATAAAGGCTACTCCCATCCTGCATCAATGCTCTTTGTTCTACTTGTTCCCACATTTGAAGCGTAATCCCTTCTTTATCATGTATTGCATCTCATTTTTGGAAAGCTTCTTCACCTCCTTCTTGGTTGTATTGTCACATGTACCCATGCTTGCACCTGAAGTCTTGCATCCCTTGCCAATTTCAGTATCTGATTGTTTCCTGCTACTGTTCTCCCTATTAGTCCTCCAACTGCTAGATCTGGCCTCCTTAATCACCTCATCTATCCTCACCTCTGACAACCTCTGGGGCTGCTTAAGCTTCACTTTTGTGGCAATTTAGGGTTTCAAACCCTCCATAAAAGTACCAAAAAGTGTCTCGTACAACCAATCCTTCACTAGTGCCTACAATCTCTGAAATTCATTGATGTAATTAGCAACCTTCCCTTCCTGCCTCAGCTTAGCTAGCTACCCATGATGGTTCACCATTAGAGAAGGTCTGTACTGATACAGAAACTCCTTCACAAACTTAGCCCAACTCAATCTCCTATGCTCTCTCTCTCACTGAGACTTCAACTAACTCCACTAGTTATTGGCTCACTCGTCCAAGTGAAAACTGGCAATCTCTACCCTCTAATCAGGATCTGCCTCAAACATACTAATGTACCATTTGATTTTCTTCAACCATTCATGTGGGTCACCTCAGTCAAACTACGGGAAATCAATCTTCGGCTTGAGTGTGCCATGATCGTATTGATAATCATCGTTATCATATCCATCCTTGTCATAACCATAACTATGACGGTAACCCCGTCGATGCTGAAATCTACCTCTACCACGTGGTGGCCACCTCTTATCAAAACCTCATTCTCAACCCTCATCAAAAGCACTAAAATCATCATCATAACCACCTTCCTATCCATGGTGTGGGCCCCACCTATCAAACCTCTCCTTAATGGTTTCCACTTAGCATCATGGCCTACATCGCTCTCATGATCAAATTAGAGCAGTCCACGATCCACTAATCATCAGATGTCAGCAACCTTGCGATCACCCCATAGCCAAGCATCATCATCAGGCCTATCGCCATCGAACCCCCATTGCGGTACACCCATAGCCAATGGCCTACACCCTGTTGTCAGCGACAGTTTGCTGCTAGGTGTTGTCTGCCCTCGCACGGCCTTTGGCTATCAATGCAGGTCGGCAGTCCTTAGGGTTGACCGAAGTTGGTCTCCCCTATTGTCATCTCGTGCTTGTCTTGATCTTGATCCGCTACCATGTCATAGCCCTCTCCCCCATCGCCATTTTCTGATGCATTTATCGTCATCATCGTTGATTAGTTGATTCAACAATAATATAATATCAATTGCTCGACCGTATGCGATAAATACTTCATCTCCTTCCTATTCTCTTCAAAATTCTACTTCATAAGTTTGAATCCCTCTTTCAACATTTTGATCGTCTTCTGATTTCAGATTGATTGGTTCTCTGAAACCGATGCCGATTCCGTCATTGCAAAGAATTGAAGCTCTCTCAATGAAAGCACTAAAAATTGATAAGAACCCTAATCTGATTCTACACCCATCAACAAAGTGTTGCAAAACCTCTATCAGATTGCAAGCAAAGCGACCTAATATAGCCCAAGAAATCCAAGACCGAATCCTAGAAATTTGATAAAATTCAATAGCTTCAAGATCAATGTCTTCTGCAATAATTTTCATCAATACCTAAAAAAACCTAGCTAGAGCTGGACATATACATAGCCTCAAGAGTTGCAATTTTGCAACTTAGCCCCTCTACTTTAGTTCCTAATATAAGAAAACTTCCTAATGAAACTTTCCTAACAAAACACAATTCTTCATGGACTCAAACTTTCCTAATAAAAAGATAATTTAAATTGATTCCTACTTGACTCAAATCCCACTCCTCTACAAACTCTTGTAATCATGAATCATCCTATCTCTAGTAATTTTGCGCAATATAAGCTTGGGAATCATATCAAAAGGAGAAGATTATTGAGGCAGTTTTAGCGGTGATTCTTCATGAGTGTTTGCCGATAACTTCATTCTCCCTCATTGCATTCCCTTTTTTTTGGGTTTGGAATATTGTATGTCCATCATTTACGGAGGGTAGTAAGTCTTCGCTAGGGTTGTAACTATTTTCAACATAGTGAAAGTTTTTCACTGCGGGCGCGATCATCCCAAGATTTTTTTCCCCACAAAGGTTATTTCCTCATAAAAAATTGCTTGTGTCTTGTGGTTATGGTTTTGCTTCTTGATCTCTAGTTCATTGTTTCACTTATCGTCACAAGCTGCGCAATTGAGGGGGATCTATCTCCGCTACACGGTGCTCTCCGATTCCAACACCCCATATGGGAAGTCGCATCGAAGCTTCTCGTGACTAGGCGGCTGCCTTGAGCTCTAAATATGGAGCACCTAATTTGAACTCACGCATCTTCACTGGTCAATGATCCCTCTAAAATTAGGACGACATGGTACTTTGAATCTGTATCTTCAGTTAGCTAGTTTGCTTCAACCCCAGATTTTGATTGAGCACTAGAGCTTGTGAGAGGTTCGCCACTAATTAATTACTCCACACTATCTTCCAAAATCGATCCTAAGTCATCTCCGCTTCGTTTCGTTATCATGTTTGGTCTTCCCCGTTCCCTTGTTCTGTGGACAATCACATAACTAATGCATCTTTGGTATTAGGTTAAGGCTAGAGTCAATGATGATCGAAGAATCGTTCTTGCTTCAAATTTGAAGGTGTGGGGGCGGAGCCACATACAACCTAGTTTTGAATTTTTTTTTATATAGTTATATAATGTTTACTTTTGAGAATTAGTAACAATATTGCCTCCACTTGTGCTAATATTGCTCCAATTAAATACTTTGGACATATAGCTATTAGAGTTAATTTATTTAATTTCATTATAAATCACTTCTAGAGTTAAATATATTATATTCAATATATTAAGACATAAATTTCAAATAAAAACTCATACTGTAAATTAATGACCCATATTCAATTTATCCGGGGGACTCTGATATTTACTGAGAGGTAAATAATCTTCATCATTTATTCTCCCCACCTAGAATAAACTCAAACCCCAACTTTCCATTCTTCCCGCCAAAAAACCTAAACCCTAACCTTCCCGTCCCGGCCTAAAATCCAAACACATACACTTATATATACATAAAAAAAAAAATCTCTCTTGGCAAGATTCAAGGCATCTCATTTCTCAAATGGCAAAAGACTACTCATTTCTTGACATCGAAGCAGGTGAGCTCACCGCTGCTCAACTGGAGATTTTAACAGCACCCCTTTTGTCAACGACGATACTCTTCCTCCATCTCCACCTCAGACTCCGCTGCCTGCCGACAACCCAACAACTGAGGTATCCGAAACCAAATCCGAACCTGAGCACGAATTCGAAGATGACGAGTCGGTGGTTGAATTGGGTGATGATTAGATGTTTGAAGTAATTTAGTAGCGGTCAATTGTGATTAAAGTTGGTTGTTTTTTGGGCGTTGTGTGAAATTTCGGGGCATAGTTTGTTTTTGATGGAATGCCGCGAATACTTGTCTGGAGTTGCTGTAGTGTTTAGTGCATGTAATGCGCGCTAGTTTATGTTGTAATGAAGAAGCAGCTGGTTTGCTATTAGCTTCTGCATTTTGATCTCCTCATCTATTATTTTGATTTCTTCTTCTAATACTTTTAACATGACAAAGGCGCATTTAGCTTTCAAATTCCTTGTTTGGGTTTTTTCAATGTTAGTCTCTTAAATCGTTAGTATTTGATATTAGTTCCCTAAATCTTCACATTTTGACATTAAGTCCTTGCGCTGAACTCATCTAAATCATGATCTGACGGAGCAAAATATCGTTTAAATTCTCTCTCTCTCTCTCTCTCTCTCTCTCTAACTTTACAGTGCAAAAAACCATCATCAAATCCTCCCTGCTTCGGATGTTGTTTCTGTGTATCTATATAACTATAGAAAGGCTCTACCGGAGATGCAAGTTTATTCTTTATTGATGTTTTGACAGTATTCTTATATATCTAGCTAAATTTGTTATTGATTTTTTTAAACAAAAATTCATAGTTCTATCTTGATTCATGATTGGCGACAGATTGGAGCTCCATCTACAACAGGTTTTTCCTTCGCTAAATGTCCGATCCGTGAGCGTGAGTCAGTTTATTTGGATTTTGGACTCTTCAAATTAGGCGGTTTGTTGAGGAGTTTTGTGAACTTTGTGTGTGTGTGCGCGTTTCTTTTTCTTTTTTTGTTTTTGTTTTTTTTTGTTTTTTGTTTTTTGTTTTTTTGTTTTTTGTATAGAAGTGATGATCCAAAAGAGTATGGAAAGGCATTAGAAAAATATTTTTAAGTTCATATTAAATTATTGCTTTAGATCTGGCCTGAAAAGCCAATTGTGATTGTACTGCTTATAATAATGCTCAGATCATGCTATTAGTTTATAGTTTCAAATTAAATCAATCTTTATTTTTTGGTGATTTTGCTATATTGCTCTTTCTTTTTTTTAGCATAACGGGATTGAATGCATCATTTTATTTGATACATAAATAAAAAGTGATAAGCAGTACGCACACAAAAATTAGCTGCAAAAGATAGTGTTACCAAAATTTTCCCCACTCTAGTTAAGTTCACAGAAATTGATAAATTACATGCAGAGCTATATTTGTGTAATATCTGTTGGGATTTTATGCCCTTAATGGGCTGCCAAACCACGGTTAGTTGATATGTAGCTGTTAAGAGATTGGGATAGGATCAAGAGAGTTAGCGAGTTATGAGATTAGCCCTATCTAGAGGGATTTGATAGCTAACTAACAGATCCTATTCTTTGCTTGAAGTTTCCCTTATAAATAGGGGTGGAGATTTCACATTTCTTGTTGCATGGATCGTGAATAGTGATAGGTATTCTTGTCCATCGTAGTTCCCTCCGCCATTGGGATTCGAGCCTGACTAGCAGCAGATCGGACACCAATTCGATATATATTTCTGCCTGCTTCTTTCAACATGGTATCAGAGCTTTTAATAAGTGCTCTTTGATATGTAGCTACAATGTATTGGCTAAGTATATCATGATCTAAATCAAGTTTTATATATGCTCATGCTGCTATATTGTGGCCGATCAAGTTTGATATATGCTTTTGTGGTTGAAACTAGATGCGTCTGCTTGAAGTGTTTAGTTTAAGATCACATGTTCCTGATTAAATAGTTAACAAATATTTTGTTATTTTGTGAGATAATGCTATGTTTATTGGAACAGTTTTTATTAAGATAGTTAACAAAAGAAAATGAGATCTTTACATGTGATCACTGCTAAACAGTGATATTACTAACCCATGTTTTACCATTAATATATATATA
>JBAKGM010002568.1:0-12610 GCA_037177215.1 Asparagus racemosus | reverse complement strand
ATCCTCAGGCCAGTTGGTGGAGCTATAGGGATTTTGTTGCCTTCGTTGAGGTGGGTACGACCTCCTGCATTAGGAGTCACCCGTGATTTCCTCAACGGTTCCAGGCGTTCTTTGATTGTTGGCTTGTTGGTTGCAGCAGGAATCGACTTCACCAGAGGTTTAGATGTGGATGGCGGTGGTGGCCTCGGTGCGGAGACAACTTTAGTTGGGGTGCTACCGGACTTGGGCCTTGGCGTCGGAGCAGTTGGTGTTGGGGCGCCTGCAGCTTTAGGTTTAGGTGCCGGGGCAAGAGTTGAAGTGTCGGCAGACTTGCGCTTAGCCACCGTGATCGCCAGAGTTGGAATTCCAGCGGACTTGGGCCTCTAGACCTGGCGGCTCATTGGTGGTTTTGCGGCCACCTCCTCGTTCTTCAACTTGCGGGCTTGTTGCCCCAAAGCCCGAGCCTGCGCGAGGAGTGCGCAGCTCTTCCGGATGCGCTCCTGAAGCGTTGAGCGGTTCCATCTGACTCGGACCCACTCATTTGCTGACAGTTTGGAGGAGCTGTCAATCACCTGAGACTGGAGCCTCTGCTGTAATCTAGATCTTAGATATGCCTCGTCGCGGATCCCATCCGTGGATTGCATCGCTTTGGAAAAATCGACGCGCCATGCTTTGGCGACGTCGCTGCCGTGCTCACTTGGAGAGTGTGGGCACGCCATCAGCGATCATCTCAGGCGCTGTGGGAACTTTAGTTGTGGGTGCCGAGGGAATTTTACCGCTAACTGCAGCTTCAGCGGTAGTGAGGTTGGAACTGTCCTCTTGGGACTCAACGTCTGAGGACCACCGGATCTTCTTTGTAGCGGAGACCCTTCGGAAAGGACAGGGAGAGGCAGATCTGGATGAGGAGGAGAGGTACTCCTCAAATTTCAGCTGGTCAAACTCGTAGTCGACCTCTTCCTCCACCGGGATCGGGATCCGCGGCTGCGACACTACGACCTCAAATCTGAAGCCATTGGCTCCCACTGTGATCGCCAGCTTGTTCGCGGGGAAAGTCGTGTCGATTGTTATTGATTTGAATCTGTTATAGCTTGTTTTGCTTATAACAAAATTCAAATAAAAAATCACCTTTTTATAAGGCTTACAACGAAAATTGAATAAAGATCACAACTTTACACCATTTTTTGAACAAACGCAGGATCCGTTTATCAGATCCTCGCTTGCATGTGTGTGTCTTTGCCTATGCCTGGGACTCTATTCCATTCGTGGACCGCCGTCTGATCGGATCCAAGTAAAGATCAAGATCTACGGGATTCAGTGGACTATTTCACGAAGGAAATAGATCGCCTAAAGTAAGTGAAATTGACCAAGCAAAATCACAACTCTTCTCGGGATTAAGACTAAGCTTAGATCCGGAGGAAATCACCGCAGATCTGATCTAGATCTCCTCTTGAATCTTCTCCTCGTTGCGTGGATCTGAAGTGAAAGTTGTTCTTCGCTTGCACCGGATCTGGGTCTGAGTTTTCTAATCTTGCAGACGCTCGGATCTGTGTAAATGCTCGTGTGGATCTCCCCCGGAGGTTCAGAATTTCCAACCCTTGAAACTAAACCCGTGGCCTATTTATAGGCATCTGAAGAGGGGGGGTAGTTAAATGGCCAGGCACCCATGGTGCCTCGTCATTGTGCCAAATGGTGCCTCGGCCGTGCCGAGGCACTCATTTGGCGCTTTCTTCCAATTTTTTTCTCCGTCGTTCATCCGTTCATCCGCCGTTTTGTCCAAGCTTTATCCATCCGGTGACGTTGAGTCCAAACCCGGTTGATCGTCCCGTTGATTTTAGAATCCGATCGGTGTAGTTCCGTCGATGCTTGAGTCCGGTTGATTCCGTCTCGTCGACGTTCGAGTCCGGTCGACTCGCCTTGTCGAATCTTGCTGATCTGAAGCTTCATCATTAGATTTATTCCACAATACGTCGCTTCGTTGACTCGTATGCCTTGCCGACTCACTTCATGCATTCGTCAACTCACTTTATGCATTTTACAGTGCAGTTACGTCGTCAGCGGTTCTTGGGCGCGTTGTTGGATGGGTCGTCGGTTGTCAAATCACCGTCACGAGTCTCATTCGATTACTAATAAGCAATTTTTGACGCCTACACTCTCCTCCCACCACCCTCAGTCATCAGGGCCCCACTATAAGGGTGATCACCATCATCACCAGGCTATCCTCTCCTATAACCGTCCCACACCCTCCACCGAAGTTACCAAGCACGCTAATCCTCACCCTAATCCCTGCTCCCTCCAGCACCATCCCAGGCCTAAGTGCAGTCTCCTCCACCTCCTCCTTAGCCCCCTCACCTCCGAAGAGGAATCCTCCAAATCCTGAGCCATGAATGCAGGAATGGATGAGAGATGACACCCTCCATGTTCTCGCATCGGAAACACCCCTGAACTTCGCGAGCCACCAAATGACCCGATGGCTCCTCACCTCCCTTGTAGATGCTCGTAGCTCCCTACGTAGCATCTTTGTCTCCACTACAGCCCTCTCCTCTCTCCTCCGCCCCTCCTCGATTGCCTGCCACATCTCGATAGCGCTTGGCATCATCATCTTGGAGCAAGAACTAGCATCTTCTCCAATTGCAGCGACAACCGTCTCATGTGCCTCATCCCAATTCTCATCATCATCATCATCATCATCATCATCCTTGCTATCCTCCTCCTCGTTCTTTCCCACCTGCTTTCTCTTCTTCCTTTGATGTCCCTCCTCACCTCCGAGTAACATCGTCTTGACCTCCTTCTTGTCTATGGCCAGCAAGGACAGAGTTCGATAACCCATCCAACGGACACCTGAAATGTGCAAGAATCCACATAACCTGGTTCCCATGCAGCATGTGCCGGGAACCGATCGCTGCCTCCACCATCTGATCAAACAAAAAATCGGCCAAGTTGATTGGGTGGCCATGGATCAAAAAGAAGATTAGGAAAAGGTTTCGATCGAGAGTCTTTCTGATCCCTCCCTTCGACAGATAGATGTTGTGGGCCACTACCTTCCCCACAAGATGAGTGAGTGGTTTCAAGCTCGGTGACATCGAGCCTGTGTTCTCCCTCATCACCTCAAGCTCCTTGTTCACTATGGCACGAGTGGCCAAATCCTGCACTGTCTCGTCCCCCGCATCTTGGTTAGACAACCCTGTCACATGATGGAATGACACTCCTAACATCTTGGCTAGGGTCACTTGGTCCAGCTCCACCTTCACCCAATACACCTTCGTCGAAATCTTTCCTTCTCTCACCGACATGTTATAATAAAATTGTAATACCACCCCCATGTAGATTACCGTTTGATCCCTCAACAAAAGTGCCTTATACCTGTATGATAAACACCGCTGAGAAATCATCATTCCCGATGCTATAAAAATCGAACTCCTTAGGATCATTTTCTTCTTCTTCTTCAAGGTATCATACTTATCCCTGCTCGAGCGTCACTAAGATGACCTTGGACAAAAGCCTAGTACATTTGCGCCTTTATCGCCAACTTCTTTTCCTTGGCTTCAGATGATGAGCCCGCACTGTAGGCGGTTAAAATATATTTTCACTAAGGCCGATGATTAGCTTGGATCCAAGCAAAGAAGTGAACGCCCATGGGCTAAACACTTCGAACAGGCCCAAAGTCAAGCCCACAATTGACTGCAGCGAAGGTCGCCTAAGCGAGCCCCGCCAAGAGCTAAATTCTATGTTAAATTCAAGCAAAATAGCGAGGTTCATTGACGAAATCCACCCACATCTGATCAGGTGGACCGAGTCAACTACTTCCAAAGAAGGCGCATCCACGTTCGCAATGACCTTCACCTGCAACAGTAGTGAACTTCGCCTACGCCTTTTGGCGGACCTCGCCAAGGTCACGAAGTTCGCCTGATAACCGTTTCAGAGCTATTTTCAGGGGATAACAGTCACCCCATTATCTCATACTTTAATGACCACTTAATCCACAATTAAAGAGGCCATTAATTCTCTCTTTTAGCCTATAAAAGGAGAGGAGATGATTCATTCTAGAGAGAGAGGAGAGAGTTTAGAAAAATAACCACAACACATGCATATGTGAGCTCCTCTAGAGATATTGCTAAGAGAAGACTGTGTTAGCTTCCAAGCAATCCACAATCAGCAAAAGATCCATCGTCTTAGTTGGTTCGTCAAAGGAGCACAAGATTCATGCTCTATCGGCACACAAAAAAGAACCCCCAGGAAATATAAATTTTTTCTTTGTTGCACTTGTAATCTCTTCTATTGTAATCTGCATCAATTGCAATACAAAAGACCTGAAACAGGATGGCGATTCTGCTGGGGACTTCTTTCTCAACCGACGAGATGATTGTGTCACAAATTGACACTAAGACCCTTGGGTCTTTTGCTGAAATGCTTATCATTGAATTTGATCAAGCGAACTTCAAGGAGTCTATCTCCATTAGCTCTTCAACAGCAATTGTGTGCAGTTGCTGAAGAATTCATCGTAGAATGAATCTTGGGTCCAAAATGACCCCCGCGTGTGGAAAGGCCACCTTCGTTGAAGGGAGTTTGAGCTTAGCTAGAAGCCAAATGAACCTCGCCAAAATCAAAGGAAATCCGACTCTCACCTCAAGCGAAGTTCAAGATGTTAACACATCTGATCTCAGGCTTCAGTCAACGACTCCTTCAGGAGTTCGATTTAAAGCGTCTCGCGATGCTCGCTATGCTTCCTCGTTAGAAGCCAAGAATGGGGGAACCCTTCATCAAAATTCCCTCAGAGGAATAAAATCATCATTGATAATCCCGCTGGACAAACATTTGGCCAGTGTCGTCGTAAGCGATGTTCGCATTTTAAGGCCAAAGCTAGTGAAATTGGCACCAATGTTGATTTACGAGAATTCATAACTCTGAAGAGAGCTCGCCAATGTCAGCATTGTGTGGCCCTCAGAAAAGTAGTCTCAGCAGTACAAGAAAGTTGCCAATGCAAGGAGTTAGTCTTCAACCGTCTCAGTCCAGTTCTTGAGCTTTCAAGGGTTCAAATTAAGCAACGACAACGCACTCGACGAAACGAAGCTCAAGTATTCACTATCTACATGATGAGTGTAACTTCTGAAGATGATGAGGAAAATACAGATAGCTCCCCTGATCCAGTTTATTCTCCAGGCATCCGGTCTATACTTCTAGGAGTTGAGGGAGTGTTTCGCAACACCAGACTAAGGAGGAAAGTGGCAATTCCGTTCAACTATTCTTCTATACAATTACCGCAATCCTTATCTCAAGCAAATTAACTGACTTCCAGCGATGCCAACTCGGCCATAACATCAAACCCAACCCCTAGTTCAAGGACCACGGTGGGAAGTAAATGCAACAGACGGAGAAGATATTTTGACTCAAATGGCTGTCCAGAAGAAAGAGGCAGACGATCGAATCGAACGCCTAGAAAGGATGATTGAGAAACTCTTGTTGAATCCTCATCCTCAAGCAAGCTCTTCAAAAGAAAAAAAGCCAATTGGTGAAAACCCTCTAGAAGAAGATCAAGAGCACAAAAGCGACACAGATTTTGAGCATGAAAGGTCAGAAGCAACAATACTTGCCAAATCAAGCAAAGAAGTGAAAGCTTTGGAGGACATTCAGAAGCAGCTCAACGTTCTTTCTCAGCGAACGGAGCTCAAAAAAGTGGGGATTGTTCGACCTTATCCCGTTGAGTGGGACATGGTTTCTTTCCCTATGAAGTTCAAGCCACCTATGTTACATGTGTTTGATGGCAAAGGATCCACGAACCAACACATCTACTACTTCAATCAACAGACTGGGAATGTAGTGGGTAACGATGCCATTAAGACACAACTTTTTATAGGCACTCTTCAGGGGGTAACCTTTGATTGGTTTCAGAACTTGCCCGAATATTCAATCAGATCTTGGGCGGATTTAGAATCCAAGTTCCTCTCACAATTCCACGAGGAACAATTCGATGTTACCATGGCCAAAAACTCCTCTGCGAGAAACAAAGCGGAAATGAGATGGTCACAGAATACATCAAACGGTACCGCAACTTGACATTGCGATGTCGAGATATGCCTCTACCGATCCTGCTACAAACTTGTCGGCATAACTTTTTGGCGAAAATTGAAGCTCACATGTGTGCCGTCACTGCCCACACAGGGAAGGATTTGATGGAACAAGCTGAGAGAGCCGAACAATCATTAGAGCATTTCAACAAGTTCGAGACCCGCACCAATTTCAAGGGCAACAAGAGCAAGTAAGGGCAGACATCACCACCGAAAGTCAAAGAGACTTTCGCAGTTGGGGTCCAAGATTCCAACAACAACCAGTAAAGAGAACCAAGGAAGAACTTCCAGCGCAACTACTCATTCAAAGACGAACATATTGCCGCTATCTTCCATGTCCTCAACAAAGGGAATCACCCAAAGCTCCCAGAAGCTAGATGCCCTGAAGAGGTCAGAGCAACGATCCTAATTATTGTCTCTATCACAGGATGTTAGGGCATCTGACGAAGAATTGCTACATCCTCAAAGATAAGATCCAGATATTCGTCGAATCAGGGATCCTCAAGCTCAAACCTGAGTAGAAGAAGGTCACTGCTAACATGGTAACACTTCAGTTCGGCTCCATGCCAGAGGTTCAAGCCCAAGATGGTGTTATTCCCATTCCTACTGCAAGGCTAGAGGTGGTAAACTATGACCACCAAAATCAACAAAGCCGAGGTTTAGTTCCTCTTACCACAGTGAGAGGGGAAATAATGTGGGTGCATCCCGACCTTCTTCAAGATGAAGATTGGACTCTTCCAAAATCTAAATCTAAGATGAAGACTTGCAATACCATCTCCGCGATCATTGGAGAGGAATGTATGCATGTCACTTCACTCACCAAATTGGAGGGTGAGAAAGTGGCCCTGACAGGGACAAGATCCGATAAAGATTACTTGAAGGATTACAATCAACCAGGGACGTCCAAACAATCTGAACCGGCCAAGCAAAAGGAGACTCGGTTCGATAAGGCCTTACAGCGTCCTCCAAGTGACCCTAATTCCCCATTTAAATATGACACCATGGCTCAACTTGCCAATCTTCCAACCCATATTACTTTGTACGAACTTTTACTTTTGTCAAAAGATACAAGAGAAGGTTTGAAAGAAGCCTTGAACAATAGTGAGGCGTTCCTCGCCCACTTGATGGAACCTCCTCAAGATGAAGGTTCCGAGCAATGCTATCAATGCCGACAGTAGACGCCCTGCATCACATTCACTCTGGAGGATATGCTTGTCAAGAATCATCATCACAACCGACCCCTCTACTATACTGGGTATATAGGGTCATCAAGGGTCGAGAGAATTCATATCAATCCAGGCTCCGCCTTGAGCATAATTCCACGAAGACTCCTTGGCTTTCTGGGGATCCCCCTTCATAAACTCTCGAAGACTTCAGCAACCATACTCGGCTTTAACTCCAGCAATAGTCAATCTCTTGGGAAGATCCGACTCAAATGTCAAATCGGAGATTTGAAGACGGAAGTGACTTGCTATGTCATTGACGTCGAAACACCTAACAACCTTCTGCTCGGATGACCTTGGATTCACTCCAACAAGATCGTTCCTGCAAATACTCCATCAATGTTTCAAATACGTTGATGAGTAGGGGTTCAGTAGAGAATCGAAGCTGAAAGGCATCCTTTCAAGGGGGTGGAGAATTACTTCACTGATTCTCTCTTGTATGATGAAGATCACACAATCGAGATTGTCCTTCCCAATTATGTGGATAGCGGTAATGAAGCAGATGTCAAGCTAGATCCCATTGATGATTCCATCTGGAAGATAGATCCACTTGTAATTACCCTAGAGGACCTCTGTATTGACCAATCTGCTAAAGATCAGGGTAGTTGGATCTTTAATGAAGAAGAGTTTGCCAACGACTACTCCCTAAACTCTGAGTCTGAAAGCTTAGAGGTCGAGACTTTGATGGCCAAATTAGCTTCAGAACCAGCATTACATATGCCAATAAGTGAATCATACTCCGCTCTCAAGTAGCTGGATAATTCAAAAGACGTTACTTTCATGGTTCCACCTAGAGGGAATACATCGGATCCAATCTTCTTCAAAAGAGTTGAGAAACGACCTCATTTATCGAATACTGATGAAGAGATAAAAGCAACGCTAGAATTCTCCCGATACAGCCAACAGTCTCAACAAATCATGGCGAAGATGGGGTACAACCTTACTGTAAAAAAAGGGTTGGATTTCAATAGAGTACTATGAGTCCCTTTGATCCCCTTTACACCAGAAGGCAAAATGTTTGATTACTACAATCAAACCAAGCATGGGCACAATTACATCTCTCCCGAAGTCGAACCACATAGCGAACTAGTATCTGATGACTTTCTAAGCCACTCTTCAGAAACACCTGACTGGGATTCCGACATCAGCCTTGGAGTCCTATTCACAGCCAACATGGCTCCTATGATCTAACTAGTGATCTTGATGAGTCCAAAGTGTTCGAAGATCCTGAAGATGATCCTCAGGCAAAATAGCTTGAAAAGCAATAGGAATCGCAGTTTGAAGTCAGAGAGCCATCCACTGAAGACAAAGTGGTTCAAATAAACATTGGCAATGAGACCAACCCCAAGCCCATTTTCATCAGCGAGAGTCTATCACTCGCTGAAAAGGAAAAACTCATAATTCTTCTTCAACAATACATCAACGTCTATGCCAGGAGTTATGAAGACATGCCGGGTCTAGACCCCATTGTGGCTGTACACCGTCTTAACATTGACCCCAGCGTCAAAACAGTCAAGCAACAACAACGATGTTTCTGTCCTGAGTTGATGGAGCAAATCGAAAAGGAAATCCGCAAACTCATGATGAGGATTCATCCGTGAAGAACAACACTCCGATTGGCTAGCCAACATTGTGGTGGTGATGAAGAAGAGCAGAAAGATCCGAATCTGCATCGACTTCCAAGATCTCAACCTCGCTCGTCCGAAGGATGAATTTCCCCTCCCTATCACAGATGTCATGGTTAACAACTTTTGTGGGTTTGAGAGGATGTCCTTCATGGACGGATTCTCCGGATACAATCAAATCAAGATGCATCCGAATGATCAAAAGCACACGGCCTGTAGAACACTCTTAGGAGTATTTTGCTACACGGTAATGCCCTTTGGCCTGAAGAATGTTGGGGCTACTTATCAACGTGCAATGAACACGATATTCCGTGAACATCTACGCAAGACGGTCGAATGCTACGTTGATGACCTCGCGATCAAAAGTCATCACAAGCAAGACCACATCAATAACTTGAGAACAGTGTTCGAAGTCATGTGAAAGCACCAGCTCAAGATGAATCCAACCATATCCTTTCTAGGGGTATCATCAGGCAAATTCCTAGGATTTATTGTCACATCCAAGGGAATAAACGTCGACCCCGAAAAAGCAAAAGCCATCCAAGAGATGCCACCTCCAAGAAATCTCAAAGAACTTAGGGGCTTATAAGCACGATTAGCTTACATCTGAAGGTCTATTGCCAACTTGTCTAGTAAGTGTCAACCATTTAAAAGACTCATGAAGAAAGGCGTTTCATTCATTTGGGATGATGCCTGCCAAGAAGCCTTCAACAAGATCAAGTAATATCTCACAAAGCCACCAGTCCTAGCTACACCAACGTTAGGTAAACCATTCCAAATCTATGTCAGTGCAATGGATCACCTCTTGAAGCACTCCTTGCTCAGAAAAATGACATTGGCCATGAGCAAGTCATTTACTATCTCAGTCGGACTGTGATTGGCGCCGAGCATCTGTATAATCCAGTCGAGAATGAATGTTTAGCATTGGTCTCCACAATTCAGAAGATGCGACACTACCTCACCGATCGATCTATCCATGTTATTTCAAGAGTCAATCCTCAACGGATACTCATGACGAAGCCCAGATCACTGAATTCCATGCTAGCAAAATGGGTGATTCTGCTCTCACAATACGACATGACGTTCGTGCCACAAAAATTAGTCAAAGGCTAAGCAATTGCTAACTTTCTAGCAGAGCATCCCATCCCAGAGTCTTCCAAACTTTACGAAGACATTCTGGATGAAGTTTTCGAGTAAAATGTTGTTTCAGACCTCTACATATGGCGGTCGTACTTTGATGGCGCATCAAGACGCAACCAGAAAGGAGCGATTGTCGCAGGAGTGGGGGTAGTGCTGATCGACACCCATGGACATATTCTTCCCTGAGCCTACTCATTGACCGAACCATGTTCCAAGAATGTAGCTGAATATAACGCCCTTATAATCGGCCTACAACTCGCTTAAGACATGGGTGTCAAATATCTTGAAGCTCACGGTGACTCCAAGCTGATCGTGAATTAAATCAAAGGAGAATATGTGGTTCGCCCAATCATTCAAAGGCTTCTACATCAACTATGTAGTTCGCTTAGAGAATATCCATGCAGATGCTCTAGCATCCCTTACGGCCACACTCGCCCTGGCGCCCAAGTCCACTAGGCGCATCACAGTGGCTAGCTATCACTTATGTTCCTCAGAGCATATTCTTGAAGCCAACAAAGTCCATGTCATGTCAACTTGCTTTGAAGGCAACGATTGGCGGTTCCCAATCATCAACTATGTCCTACATGAAATCCTACGAGACGATCCAAAGCAAGCAGCCTCCGTTCAAAGAAGAGCTCCACGCTTTTTCTACGATTTTTCCATACAGATGCTGTATCAACGATCTTTCGACGGTATTCTTCTCCGATGCTTATCACCAAGTGAAGCTAGGGAAGTATTAAAGGATGCCCATGACGGTACATGTGGAGTTCATCAACCAGGTCCCAAACTTCAAGGCCAACTTCGTCGTCTAGGATACTACTGGCTGACAATGATAGCAAATGCAATAACATATGCTAAAAGGTGCCATGCATGTCAAATCCATGATGACTTCCTACATCAACCTCTGGAAGAATTACATCCGATAGCCACCTCATGGCCATTCGAAGTTTGGGGCATGGACATCATCGGGCTGATCAGTCCACTGTCCGCTAAGGGTCATCGATTTATCCTGGCCATTATGGGTAACTTCTCCAAATGGGTCGAAGCTGTTCCCCTCAAAGAAGTCAAAACATCTCAAGTGATTGAATTCTTGAGATATCATGTGATTTATCGATTTGGCTTTCTTAGACGAATCATTCACGACAATGGTCCACAATTCGTCTGTTGACCGTTCTTTAAATTCTGCAACAACTTCAGAATTCAAGATGTGGCTTCTACGCCATACAATCTAGCTGCTAATAGTCTAGCTGAAGCTTTCAACAAGACCATCATCAAACTTCTGAAGAAGTTCATCACCTCCAATAAACGAGATTGGGATGAGAAACTTGGAGAGTGTTTATAGGCTTATCGAACAACAGTTCGCTCTCCCACCGGCTCAACACCATTTTCCTTGGTCTACAGATGCAAAGTCGTGATCCCACTCAAAGTTCAGGTTCCATCATTAAGAATCACCATTGCCAAGAAGATGACAACCGAAGAAAGTTATCAAAAGTGCCTTTAAGAACTCAAAGCACTGGATGAACTGAGACTTTAAGCTCAGCAAAGAATCAAGATCTACCAGTCATGGATTTCGAAAGCCTTCAATAGGAAGTCAGAGAACAATCTTTCAAAGATCGCGACTTGGTCTTGGCCGTTCGTCGACCCTTGGTCATGACGCACAAGACTAAAGGTAAATTCTAACCTAAATGGGAAGATTCATTTGTAGTAAGAGATAGTCTACTCAAATGGAGCATATCGCCTAATTGACCAAAATGGCAATAGGCTCATAGCGCCGATCAATAGGAATTTTCTCAAGAAATACTACCCCTGATCCTAGCCAATCTTATATCCCCACAAAAATCGTGGTCATGTTTAAGTTTCCACCTCTGAGCTAGAAATATTGATCTTCTTGATCCAAAGTCCAATCAAAATCCTCAGAGAGTCATCAAGTTAACACCGCACCTCTGCTTGGCTCTAGACTTACTATCACTATCATGTTAACAATACACCTCTTAACAGTGTCAACTCTAAGCTTCTCATCACTGTCATGTTAACAATAAACATTTGAACAGTGTCAACTCCAAACACCTCATCACTGTCATGTTAACATTACACCTTTGAACAATTCCAATTTGACCAAATCGTCATGTTAACACTACACCCCTGAATGATTTCTCATCTCAAATGATCTGACTAGTTAACATTACACCTCTATCAGACCATTTTGTCGGCACGTTAACACTACACCTTTGTCGACCTATCTTAGCAAAATTGACTGGTTAACATTACACCTCTCTCAATTTGCTTATGTCAAAAATTGATTAGTTAACATTACACTTCCATCGATTTTCTACCGTTAAGTTAACATCACACTTCCAAATGGTAGTCGTCCTTCAGACTTCTTTTGAACTGATTCGTTAACATTACACCTTTGTCAATCACCCTATTTGGCACGCTAACACTACACCTCTATCAAATATCCATACACTGTCATGTTAACATTACACCTTTGAACAATGTCAATTTGATCAAACTGTTATGTTAACACCACACCTCTGTCAGTTTGATCCCAACATTTTCCTCCCCAGCTAAGATGTCACTA
>JBAKGM010002491.1:0-12616 GCA_037177215.1 Asparagus racemosus | reverse complement strand
AAAGCTTTCGACATTCTTGCTTGGTAAAACTCGATGCATTGTTGAGCTTTCAAGCGCTTCTCATCTAACATCTCGAGTTCTTCGAGATGTTTTTGATGCTGTTCTTTGACCGTCATCTCTGTTGTGAGGGCGATGCGAAGTGATTGAATTTGAACCTCTAGTGGAAGAATTGCTTCACACCCGTAGACCAGAGAGTATAAGGTCGCTCCAGCTGACGTGCGTACGATGGTGCGATACGCCCAAAGTGCTTCTCCAAGCTTATCGTCCCAATCTCGCGTGTTAGACTTCACAAGTTTTGACAAGATCTTGATGATGGTCTTGTTGAACGCCTCCGCCAATGCATTTGCATCTAGATTGTACGCCGTTGATGAGACATCCTAGATTTTAAATTTATCGCAGAACCTGATAAATGAATTGCTGATAAATTGGGGACCGTTATCATACACGATCTGCCTTAGCACACCGTGTCGGTAGATGACATGGTGTTTTATGAATTTGATGACATTACTCGTCTTCACCTCTTTTAGCGGTATCGCTTCGGCCCACTTAGAGAAGTAATCAGTGATTGCTAGGATAAATCGATCGCCTTGATGGACGGAGGGAAGATAGGACCCACAACATCCATTCCCCAAGTCTTAAATGGTCATGATGTAGCCGAAGGATGCAACTGTTCCGGCGGCTGATGCATGTAATTTGCATGAATTTGACACGCGTGGCACTTTCGAGCATACTTGATCGCATCGTTGACCATCGTTGGCCAGAAATACCCCATTCTCCTGATACCGTCATAGAGTTTGGGACCGGGTTGGTGCGCTCCGCATTCATCACCATGCGCTTCCCGAAGGACTTCATCTACCTCCTCGCTTGAAAGACATTGAAGTAGAAGGCCGTCGTACCCGTGACGATATAACATCTGGGTCTCTGTGTCATAGAAAAATCTTGGAGCCCTCCGTCGGATAGATTCTCTCTCCTTCACGTCTTCTGGTAGGATGCCATGCAAGATGTAGTCAATAATAGGAAAGCGCCAATCTCAGGGCTCTAATTTGGCCTGGGTGGTGTATACTTCTTTAGTACCACCCCCTTGTCTCCCTGTACCTCATCATATATTGGTACAAATAATTGATGAGTCCCGACCGTGACCAGTTGCTCAGTCTCGAGAGGTTGTGCCAACAATACCGCCAACGCCACCAGCGCGTCCGCATAGGTGTTTTGAATGCGCGGGATATATTCGATGAAGAATTCTTCGAACGAGTCCGCCATCTCAATGGCTGCTTGGTGATACGGAACCAGGTCTTGATTTCTGACCTGGTAGTCACCACAGATCTGCTTGACTATCAGCTGTGATTCTCCGTACGCTTCGAGATACTCGACCCCAAGCTCTTTGGTGAAATTAAGTCCGATAAGCAGCGCGTTGTATTTAGCCATGTTATTGGAGCATGGTCCCGTGAGCGAATTGGCTCGGGGCATGACATGTTTCTCCGGGGAAACTAAGACGACTCCAACTCCAGCGAACATCTTAGAACATCCAGGGGCAATTGCCACATTAGTAGCTCGAGAAGCTCTGTCAAAATACAACTGCCATACTTGTTGGTGCGATGTAGTATTGACTTCGTGAGCTTCATCTGGCAGATCATCGTATAGTTCAGCTGCGTCCATCACCAGGTTTGCTGCCAAAAGATCACAAATTGCTTGTCCTTTGACCGACTTCTGTTGTTTGAAGTGCAAGTCTTATTGAACAAGAGCAAGGCCCATTTCGCCAATCGCTAGCTCATGGAACCGGGTTGTATCATGAATATTCAGACCGGATTTATGTTGGATATAACATAAATCGTCTGTCCGACCAAGTAGTGCCACATTTTTTGAATCGCGAACACTAATGCTAGGCACTGCTTCTCGATCATCGGGTAGCTAGACTCAGCACCGACTAATGTTCGACTCAGGTAGTACACTGCCTATTCGTGACCGCTGTCGTCGTCTTGCGTGAGCAAAGCACTTAACGAGTGGTCCATTGCTTTGGTGTAAATCAGGAACGGTTTACCCGACTGCGGTGCAACAAGAACAGGAGGCTTCGCGAGATATGCTTTGATTTCTTCAAAGGCTTTTTGACAAGCATCGTCCCAAATGAACGAGACGCATTTCTTGTTCAGCTTAGAAAATGGCTGGCACTTCCCAGATAGATTCAAGATGAACCTTCTAATATACGCCAATCGCCCTTGTAACCCCTTGAGTTCTCTCAGGTTCCCTTGGGGGCTGTAAGTCTTGAATTGCTTTCACTTTATTAGGGTCGACGTAGATGCCCTTATTGGTGACGACGAAGCCGAAGAACTTGCTACTGGACATCCCAAGAAAGGATTTGGCAGGGTTCATTTTCAGCTGATGAGCCCGCATGAGCTCGAACATCGTTCTTAGGTCTTTAATGTGATCACCCTTGTCGCGGTTCTTCACGACCAAGTCATCGACGTAGCATTCGACTCTCTTCCAGAGATGATCCTGGAAAATCTTCATCATCGCCCGCTGGTACGTGGCGCCAGCATTCTTCAAACCGAACGGCATCACCGTATAGCAGAATATGCCGAGGGGCGTCTGAAATGCCATATGTTTGGCGTCATTCGGGTGCATCTTGATCTGATTGTAACCTGAAAAGCCATCCATGAAGGACATTCTTTCAAACCCACATGTGTTGTCGATGATAACATCGGTGATCGGGAGAGGAAAATCATCTTTTGGGCAAGCGGCATTCAGGTCTCTGTAATCGACGCAGACCCTGATTGTCCCATTTTTCTTTAATACTGGGACAATATTTGCCACCCAGTCCGGGCATTGTACTTCCCTGATGAAGCCTGACTCAATGAGCTTTTTCACTTCTGTCACGATTGCTTCCATAATTTGCGGACGAAACTGTCTTTGCTATTGCTTGACAGGTTTAACATCTGGCTTGATCTTGAGGCAATGGGTTGCCACATTCGGATCTAGCCCTAGCATATCTTCGTAGTTCTAAGCAAACACGTCAATATACTGCCTAATAAGAGCGATCAATTCTTTCTTCTCTTCTGGGGGAAGGCTACCGCTCATAAAGATTGGCTTTGGATTGGCTTCGTTGCCCATATTGACTTGGACGACTACATCTTCAGTGGAGGGTTCTCTTTGCTCAAACCGATCCCCATACTATTTGTTAAGGTGATGAATCCACGGGTCTTTCCATGTTGGCATCTCCTCGTCATCCTCCATGGTGGCAGAGTCGGCGGTAGCCATATTGATCATCAGAGCCTTAAAGACTTCGCCTAGGCTGACGTCAGAGTCCCAAGCGGATGAATCAGTTGAATGTTCGTCATTTTCATCCGGGCAAGTGGTCATCGATTAACCAAGAGCATTCATCATCTGAGGAGGATTCATATCCCAAGCCTCTACCGAATGCGTAATAATTGTCTGGCTTCCCTTTTGGTACATATGCCACTTTGGGTGGGACTTGAGGGCCTCGTCCGAAGCAAAGACCTTCCCCTCGTGCCAAGTCTTACTCCCATCTCTTCATGATATCCAGCGTTTCTGGACTATATTTGAACGCGTGGAATGCAAGCTCGTTGTCATCGACGTCTTCCTCTAGGAAGTGATTTGGCGTCGGAACCGCCTCTCCTTTTCCGTAGATCAAATCTTTCTCACTACGGGACCTCTCTGGGATGATGAGTGTTGTCCCAAAGGAGTCTTGGAGTTGCTTCTGCATTATACACGACGACCATGTTGGCAGGTGCAAGTCAGGATCATTGTACAATCCTGTTATTACATCACTCAAAGACAACGGGTACTCTAAATCATCATTTATTATTTCGTCGGCAAGTTCCTAATTACAACCTTCATCCGACGATTCCTTATCGTCAAGATTGATTACAAGGGGTATAATGTCATTCAAAACAAACCCACTACTATAATCAAGCCCAGCTTCGGTATCAGCTACCCCATCGCTGTCCGTGCCTTGGGCCGATGATTCAGCATCGGACTCGTTGCCATAGAGGAGAGAATCAGTGAAATAATTCTCCATCTCCTTGAACGGCTGTTTGTCCGTGACCACCGTCTTGACTTCATTATTTGTGTCCACATATTTTAGACACTGATGAAGAGTAGAGGGAACTGTAACGTTATTGTGAATCTAAGGTCGACCCAGCAATAAGTTATAAGAAGTCTCAGCATCGATCACATAACATGTGACCTCGGACTTCAAATCTCCCATCTGGCATCTCACTTGGATTTTACCAAGCTGTCGCGACCCGCTGGTGTTAAACCCGTAGATCACAGTACCAGTTGACGCTAGCTTACTTGCAGGAATTCCGAGACTGTCCATGAGCCGTAGGGGCATGATGCTCACAGCGGAGCCCGGATTGACTTAGATCCGGTTAACTTCACTGGAGCCAATATACCCGGTGAAGTACAGCGACCTATCATGTTTGGAATTCCCCGTCTGCATGTCTTCTTTGGTAAAGGTGATGCAGGGGAGGTGCTTGGCAGCCAAATTGCAGTGTTGGGCTGTTGATGACTCCGGTTCTTCAGGAGCTAGCTTGATCTGTGTGAGGAAGACCTCCGAATCAGCCAGAGCTTCTTGTAAAGCTTCCCAAGTTTCTTTTGACAGTTGCAGAAGCTCGTAAAGTGTGATTCTTGCTGGGATGTTTGCTAGCTGAGCCATCACATTGAAGCGGTATAGAGAGTTAGAGCTTCCCAGTTTGTCTCCTCCAATCGGGAGATTGAATCGAGACTGCTTCGGGAGCTGAACCTCCTGTGGTTGCTTCATTTTCAATTTGGCCGTGGCTTTCTTGGCGGCTACCTGTTGCACCTTCTCTGTGCGTGTGAGGGGGGTTGCTGCCACCCCCAGCTCTGATAAAGTCTTAGCATTCATATCGTGAACTTTCGGGTACTTGTATCTGTACTCGTGTCCGCTCCTGGTGGTGTGAACTTTGGGTTCTTCTCCCAGGAATTAGAATGTCACCATCCGCTCATCGTCTCCCTCTAGAATTGCAGAAGCAGCATGGCACTGCTTTCCCTTCCCCTTCGACTTTTTCTTAGATGAAGTAGAAGTTGCTCATTGATCATCTCCGAGCAAGTTGGGATGGACCCACAACCTCGCCATTTGGAGCTGTATGTGGTACAAGCCCTTTCTGGTGTTGCTTGTGCGTGTCGTCATTGACCATCTTCATTGCCACTTTTACCACAGGTTCAGGTTCAAACCATGTCAGAGGGACTGAACCGAAGCTGATGGACACTGCATTTGCTCCGACCTTCTTTTCTTTGGTCGGCTTCATTGTAATGACCCTAACATCGATTAGGGCTTGGATCTTGTCCTTGAGGCCAAAACACAACTTGGTGGGGTGGTGGATTGCCCTGTGGTAAGCACAGTATCTCAGGTCGTTTGTCTTCTTCGCTTCCTCTTGATTCTGGATCGGAGGGAGCTTGATCTTGTTATTCTCCACCAAGTATTTGAAGAGGCTGGCAATCTCATTGTCCCTAAAAGAATAGGACTTCGGGAATCTCGGCTTCGAAGGTCTCTGCTTCTGTGTCCCCTGCTGTCACTGTGACTGTGATTGCTGTGGCGCTCGCTATTGTGGTCGCTGTTGGGGTTGCAGCTAGAACGTTTGGTTTGCGACCGACGTTCTAGCCTGCTCCTTTCTCTTGCTGCGCGGAACAAAGTTGCGCTTCTGGGCTTCTGTGGCCGGTTGGCTTCTTTCTGCTTTTTCCTCTTCAGGAAGCGTTCAGCTTGCTCGCCACGCACCTTCAGATCCTTCCATGTAGTGGAGGGTGCCATTCCCATCGCTTCGAGCACATCCAGCGACAGGTTGTTGTGGCAAGTTTAGAGAATAAATTCCTTCGTAATTGAATTCCGGCAGTTCATCACCTTATTCCAGAATCTTTTGACAAAGGTGTCTTCTGTCTCTCTGTCCTTTTGCTTCTCATCGACCAACGTCCCGATAGATATTTTGGTGTCGTCGTCGAAGAAATTAGAGAGGAACAGGGACTCCATATCATCCTAGTTGTTAACGCTGCCCGGTTTGAAATGGCGGTACCAATCGAAGGCAGTTCCTCAAAGGGTACCAACGAATGACCGAACCATCAGGGGCTCTTTTCTAGAAATTACCCCTAAATGAGACTTGAAGTAAATCAAGTGCTCAGTGGGGGACCCCTTCCCGTCAAATGGCGTGAAGTTGATTAGAATAAACTTTAACGGATACGGGATTGACTCTCACTCTTTGGGGTATGGACATGGGATTCCCGTCTTTTTCACCTCTTGAGCGGGGATTAGCGTGTTGATCTTGCTCTCAAGGTCTTTGATCTTCTCATTCTCGGAGGCCACATTACCACTGGCATTCTCTTGACTACCCCCAGTGTTTCGCTCTTCGTGGGGTTGTGCAGCACCGTGGTCTTCTTCCTCGTCAGTGTCGCTATCAATGCGATTGATATTGTTACGATGACTGGTCTTGCCTTGGCAGTTCGTCAGTGCTTGGTTTTGTTGGTCATGCATTTCACGCATCTGCTGCATGGCCATCTCCATCTCGAACTTGAAATTTTCTTTCTGTTTGGCCATTGCCTCTTCAAGCATCTTGGCAACCTCTTTGGCACTGATCATTAAGGTTTCTTGAGGTTGCCCCTCACTAGAGACTGTGTTGTCGAAAGCTAGGGTGGAGGCAGCGTCCGGCACTTCGTCTTCTGATGGTAGTCCCTTTAGGATTTTATCATATTGAGGGCGTCTAATTGTGGTAGTATGCAACCGAGTTAACTGGTCGGATGATCGGGGACCAGTGCGACTCGACGTCCCTCTGCTTGTCATATTGTTTGTGACTCTAGATAATTCATCCCTGTGAGTCACCGACCTCCTTTTGCGGAAGCTTTTGGATCTGGGTTCTTGCGAGCTGTTGCCCAGTCTGTCGAAGACAGATATCCTTCCTGGAGTGGTTTTGCTATAGCTTCACTCTAATAGCACTGCCTTGATCAATCTGGAACAGAGGCAGTGTGCTGGCTTCTCGGGAGAGCTCCTCTTCCGGGATTTCCTCGAACCCACCGCACGATAGTACAACTCGTCAGCGTAATTGCCAGAGCAACCTATCATGTGTTGGTGTGGTCACTCGGGTATAACATCATCGTCGTCGGACGAAAACGTCTCCCTCCGAGGATGGACTGCTTGATCAAAGCTGCCAAAGTAATTCGCCTTGATGTTCACCTATGTGACGTCTTGGCGGGCTCTCGGACTTCAATTTTGAGTCTGGTAGGTGCAATTGGAGGAGTCTTGAGGTGGGTTTGACCTCCTACACGAGGAGTGACCCATGATTCCCTCTGGACCAAGGCGTTTCTTGATAGTCGGCCAGTTGGATGTGGCGTGAGTTGGCTTTGCCGGAAGTTTCGGTGAGGCCACTGGATATGGTCTTGGCACCATGACAGCTTTGGTTGTGGTGCTGGTAGGTTTTGGCCCTGGCACCAGGGGAACATGCATTGAGGCGCCTTCAGCTCTGGGCTTGGGAGACGGGGCAGAAGTGTCGGCGGTCTTGGGCTTGGACGCCATGACTGCCGGAGCTGGAGTACCGTTAGGCTTGGGTCTCCAAATCTGGCGATGCGTCAGTGGCTTCTTTGCCACCTCCTTCTTCTTCAATTCACGAGCTTGTTGATCCAATGCTCGTGCTTGTGCAAGGAGTGCGCGTCACTTCTGGATGCGTTCCTGAAGCGTGGAGCAGTTTTGTTTGACACAGACCCACTCGTTGGTTGACGGCTTGGAGGGGCCATCGATAATCTGAGGCCAGAGCCTCTGCGTAAGTCTGGATCTTAGATCCGCCTTGTAGCGGACCCCATCCACGGATTACATGGCTTTGGCGAGCTTGTGTGCCATGCTCTGTCGTCGCCTCTGATGGGCTCGCTTGGAAATGGCAGGCACGTCGTTGGCGGTCATCTCAGGCGTCAGGGGAACTTAGGCTTTGGGCGCCGGAGGGATTTTACCGCTGCGAGTGGTAGCGGGGTTGGACTCGCCGTCCTGGGACTCTTCGTCTGAGGCCTTCGTTGTAGCGGAGATTTTCTTGGAGTGGCGGGGAGAGTTAGATCTGGAGGAGGAGAAGAGGTATTCCTCGAACTTCTATTGGTCGAATTCAAACTCGACCTCTTCTTCCACCGGGATCAGGATCCGCGGCTGCAGCACGACGACCTCAGATCTGAGGCTGGTGGCTCCCATAGTGGTCGCCAGCTTGTTCGCGGGAAAAGTTGTTGAAATTTCCATTGATTTGAACTGTTACAAACTACAATCGCCTGAAACAAAATTCAAATAAAAAGATCGCCTTTTTATAAGGCTTACAATGAAAAAATCAAATCACAATTACAACCTTGACCCAATTTGAACAAACGCGGGATCCGTCGGATCCTCACTTGCGTGGGTATGTTGGCTTGTGACGGGGACTTGTTTCGTCTGTGGACCACCGCGCAATCCCGATCTAATTAGAGATCTAGATGCTGGATCTACAGATCTGAGGTGTTTATTTCACAAAGAAAATAAAATACTGACAGGGATCGATCTCACGAAGGAGATGATTGCCGGAGTGGGTGAGATCTACTAGGAGAAATCACACACTCACCCTGAGTCTAAGACGCAGCTTAGACTTGAGGGTAGATCCACAAACCTGACCTGGATTGTCGTAGATCTGAGCTCGAGTCTCTACCTTGCAACGTAGATCTAGCGTGGACTGAACTGCTCGCCTGCACGGGACGTAGATCTGACCTTTTGATCTTCACCGGCACTTGGATCTGTGCGAAAGAGCTCGTGAAACTCGTGCAAAAGATCTCTAAAACTCTAACCCTTAGAGCTCTGGCAGTAAAAAAATCTAACCCCTAGCAAATGAGGACCCTGGGCCTATTTATAGGTGAAAACGGGTGAAAACAGCGAAACTGGGTCGGCCACGGCCGAGTCAGGCTCAGCCTTAGCCGAAGCACTTCAGCCAAGGCCGAAGCACTTCAACCTTGGCCGAAGCAGGCTCGGCCTTGGCTGAGTTTTCTCGGCCAAGTCCGACCCAGACTCGGCCACGGCCCATTTTTCTCAGCCGTTTTGCATTTTCTTCGACCGAATACCATTTTTTCTATACCGAATCTCATTTTTCTTAGCCAATTTGCCCTGGGTATATGCCATCACTTCGACTCTCTCGGCACCGTGGCTGTTATTTCCGCAGCGCTTAGACTTCACTGTCCTTATCGACCTACTTTATGCGTTTCGTCGATATTTGTTGAAGCTCCTCCGTTGAGTTCGTTGCTTAGATTTTTTCGACGCCGTGGCCTTGTCGTTGGACTCACATCTTAACGATCCGTTATCGCAACGCTTGATAGTTTGTCAGTTGTGAACTCACCGTCACGAGTCTAGTTCAGGCACTAATAAGCGATTGTCAATGCCTACACTAGAGCTGGACTGTGATCAGAGATTCCTGGTGCTAAGAATTCAGCATCAATAGAAGGAAAACTATCAAGCCAAGCCTCATTCACCAGGACTCTATCCAACATACAAAACACATGTTCGTTTGATCATGTGAAAAAACACCCTTTAAACTTCAAATCAATTAGTTTAGTATCTCTAACAAACCCTTGTAGTTCCATAAGCTTTTTTCTTGAAACTCTCCTTCCCTGAATTCTTTCCTCCACATCAAGAATACAATTGAGGTCCCCTAAAATCACCCAAGGAGAAAGAGTAGAAGAGCTAATGGACCTAAGATTATTCCATGGAGCTATTCTGAGATGAGCTTGATTGTTGCCATAGATGAAAGTAGTAAGGAAAGAATTAGAGTTGCTCTTATCAACCACCTGACAATGTATCAACTGGGCAGTAACCAGAAGACACTGAACATTCAAAATTGTAGAATCCCACAACACCGTGATTCTTCCATGTGCATCATGATCAAAATTATGCGCAAACAACTTGTTTGGCGCACACCTACTAGCAACAGTAGCACCTTGAACTGATTGTACTTTAGTTTCTATAAGACCAAAAAGGGAAACTTTATGTACACTAAGAAGATTCTTAAACTCTTTTTGTTTGCTAGGGTGGTTAAGACCCCCAATATTCTAGCTTCCAAATGCCTTCATCCAGGTTGGGAAGAGCTACCCCTACCTCTAGCACTTCTTTGACCCCTAACATTTGAAGATGCGGCATGAATAGGGCCTCTCTTTTTACCACTTCCTGCTTTGTGTGAGAGATCAACAAACAGATCTATACCATTATCATTTTGCACAGTAAGGGGGGTAAATACATTGTTGGTGTTAACCTCAGAAACCACATACGGATCAAGAATTGCAGCATGAACAGGACTTACACCAGCCATACTAACTTGGGCACTTCTACACTTGACCTGCTATCATTCTGACATGTCTTCATGATTATTGCTTTTAGAGGGGACTTTTGTCTATAGTGTTAGGCAAAGGATTTTCAGCTTCAATCACAACAGGTAGGGTTTTAGGAACCCAGATTTGCATATTGATCTTCTTCTTACACTTCTCAAATTTATGCCCAAAAACTTTACAATGAGAACATCTAGGTGGGATCCACTCATATTCTACTTGTTGAGCAAACTCTCTCCCACCAGAACCTTTAATTTGAAGGGATTTTGGTAAATCAAAATCTGCTTGGATCTCAATACACACTCGAGCATACGAAATTCTATCTTTCTTAGCAGTTTTACTATCAGTACAAATTGGTCTCCCTATCGCACTGGCGAACTTACTTAGAGCTTGTTCATTCCACAAATGATGTTTCAAATGAGGAAATTTAACCTAAATTGGAACAGTTGATACATTTAAATTCTCCAAATTAAGATCAACAGACAAAGGAACAAGTAATAAAGGCTTACTATCAAAATACCACGACCCTTGCTGTAATATGGCTAGTTTATCCTCATTAGAAGAGAACTTGAATAGAAAAATACCTGAATCCATGGCAACAGTTTCGATCGTTCCATGCTCACTCCAATGTTTAGCAACATAATTCTTGATGGAACTGAAAGGAGCCTTGAACCCTAATACAGAGCCTACTAGGGCAGATTGCCACTCATCCACACCACTATCCTACTTAGCATCATCAAGTTGAATGCAATTGGTTTCTGCGAATTGCTGGGCTATGAAATATAGATTCAATCCATTCTCTTTTTGTCGATTTCCAGCAACGATAGAAGCCCATGATTGTTCATGGGGAAAGTTGATCCGATTGTCATTGATTTGAACTCATCACAAATTTATTTTTTATAATGAAATTTAGATAAAAATCTTGCCTTTTTATAAGGCTTACAATAAAAACTGAAAAAAAGATTACAACTTTCTTACCGTTGTTGAACAAACGCAGGATCCGTTTGTTAGATCCTTGCTTGCGTGGGTGTCTTTGCCTGGCCGGGGACTTTTTGTGTCCATGGACCACCGTGTAATCCGATCTAGATACTATTTCTACAGATCTGGAGTATTTATTTCACGAAGAAAATAAAATACCGACGGGGATCAACTCACGAAGGAGATGATCACCAGAGCGGGTGAAATCGACCAAGCGAAGTCACGCGCTAGACCCTGAGATTAAGACAAAGCTTAATCTAGAGGGTAGAATCGTAGATCTGACCTGGATCGACGTAGATCTAGCCTTGATTCTCCTCCTCGCCGCGTAGATCTGACATGAAAGGAGTTTGTCGCTTGCACCGGATCTGGATCTGAGTTTTTTAGCTTCGCAGACACTCGGATCTGTGCACGAACTCTCACGGATCTCACCTTAAAACTCCAAATTTTCTAACGTTCTCAAATGAAGACCCCCTCTCCTATTTATAGGCAAGAGGGGGGGTGCTTTGATGGCCAAGGACACTTGGTGTCTCGGCTAGGCTGAGACACCAAGTGGTGTCTCGACCAAGTGGCCAAGACACCTCTTAGTGTCTCTCGGCCAAGCTGAGACGCTATTTTGGCCTCGTTCTGGGGTTTTTCGATGTTGTTTTCTCCCGATCTTGTCACCGTCGTGCTGAGCCTGTGTCCAATTGATCTTCTCGCTGACTCAGAACTCAATCGGTTCAATCCCGTCGATGGGTTAAGTTCGGTTGATTTTGTCTCATCGATGTCTGAGTCCAGTCGACTCGCCTCATCGAATCTCGCTAATCTGAAGCTTCGTCGTTGGATTTATTCCACCATACGTCGCTTCGTTGACTTGTACGCCTTGTCGACTCACTTCATGCATTCGTGAGCTCCCTTTATGCATTTTGTGGCGTAGTTACGTCGTCAGCGGTTCTTGATCGCATCGTTAGATGGGCTGTCGGTGTCAACCCACCATCACGAGTCTCGTTCGGATATTGATAAGTGATTTTCAACACCTACAGATACCCCCTCCAAAGTGTCTCAGTCTCGAATTTTGACGAGCCTGGGATACTTTGGATATGATAGGCTGTAACGTTCAGTCGATGTGATGGGACCTATGAATGGCTTCGGTGTTCAATCTCTTCGATCCTTTTAGACTCTCTATTTCTTTGTAGAATAGCTGAAAGCATTACGATACTGCACTTTTTGACTGACCATTGTCGAGATCTTGACCTGAAGTCGCTAAATGAATTTCTTCTAAGATTAGCTTCAGTATTTGATTCCTCCAATCTTTTCAGATTCTCTA
>JBAKGM010002422.1:0-12622 GCA_037177215.1 Asparagus racemosus | reverse complement strand
GTGAGCATCGAGAGAAGCATCCTACCGCTACCAAAGAACCCACGAAACAAAAGAGAAGTCAAATCAATCTTCTCTTCTTCTGTAATCGAGAGAGCTTGATTGTAACCTATTTAAATTCAATCAAAACCTAAACTTTTTCGACTCTACATGGCCGAGCAGCCTCTCGACTTTGGTGCCCTCGTAGCTTGGTTTCGGCATCTTTTCCAAGTCCGGTTGATTGTTTTGTCAATTCTGGAGTTTGATTGGTTCAGTTCCATCGATATTTGAGTCTGGCTGATTCCGTCTTGTCGGTATTCGCTAATCTGGAGCTTCGCTGTTGGATTTATCCCACGATTCGTCACTTCGCTGACTTGTGCGCCTCGCCGACTATGTCGTTAATGGGGCCGCTGCCCCCTTGACCCCTGCCCGCTAACCGGCTAGTGGAACCGCCGAAAACTCTGCATGGGGCATCAATGGTCGTGGGGTATCAATGGTTCACCATTTCATCGTTGGATAGCTCGCCAATCGCCGACTTCCTGTCACGAGTCAGGTTCGGGGCCTTATAGGCAATTTTCAACACCTACAGATACCCCCTTCAATGTGTTTCAGTCTCGTTCTTTTATAGAAGAGTTTGAAATTCTTTGGATATGATAGTCCCCAACCTTCAATAGGTATATCCGGACCTGGAAATGGCTTCAGACCTTGATCTCTTCAATCCTTCCACATTATCCAGTGCTTTGTAGGATAGCTGAAAGTGTCACGGTGCTGCATTTATTGTCTAACCATTGTCGAAATCTTGAACTAAAGCTGGTAACTGAGTTTGCTTTGACTCGTGTTGGTGAGTTGTTGTATAACTGACCATCAAACTTTTTGAGGCTCCTCCATTAATCGGCGAATTCTCCGTTTGTGATGCATTGACAGGCATCCTCACAATTTAAGCTTTTCAAGCTTCTGAGGTTGGGAGAGCCAATTCGTGTTTGCACGCTTTCGGTAGTCCATTAGGGGTTGTTGAGTTATCCTTAAGAATATTTTATGAAAATACTCTCCAGGAACTTCTCGACAAAATAGAAAATAGTTTAGACTCATGTACCTTGTTGGAGTATTCATGAGACTTGAATAAATTGAACCGGATGAAAAATAACCCTTAATGGGTGATAACTATGCTGAATAAATCTCCAGGGCCCCTCCCTATGTGTGGAAGGGAGAAGGAGTCAATTAGCGGGCTGATTTGGTGCCGTTTTGATGCCGCACTGGTCTACTTGTGGACACCTCCATAGACGACCTGATATATGGCTCTCTCCAAAATGATTATCCTCTGGTGATATATCACCTGAGCCAACAATTTCCTGAAGATGCTGAGGTTTGTTCCTCTAAAGGTACGGCTTCTCCCTCTTGTTGGTTGCGGGACTAGCCACTTTTTAACTATAAGTTGATTAATCTGAGGAATTCATTCGCTGTTGGCAGGAACTCTTTATTCTGCTACTCCTCTAGAATCAGCTACCATGGCAGCTATCGTGCCAGATGAACACGTCGTGAGACCAACTGCTGCAGTTGATGCATCAACGACAGCTACCCCTTCGATGACCCCGTCAAATCAGAGAGCTATGCCGATGGAAGCAGATAAGGGCTGTTCAGCTGAGGATGTCTACGCTGATCTCTAACTTAAGATTCTAAAGTGTCTAACCCCCCCCCCCCTTTTTTACAGGGCTCACCTCGAGACTTCATGACCTAGCGGGGCGCTGACGTTAGATGACGACCCTGCTCGGCTGATTATCTGTCTGGAGGTCTGCTCATTCTTTCCTTTGATGAACGTGATGATCGACAAGCTCCTCCGCAGTGGGCTTTCTCTTCATCAGTTCAAGCTGGTGCTCGAGCAAAAGCTCGTCTGGAGGTATGGTGTGACGCTCGTGCTTTCACTGGACTCGAGGTTCAGATGTAGCGGAACCGGGTAGCTCAGGTTAAGACTGTACTTGCTGAAAAATCAACATCCCTGAGCAACATCCATTCCTGTATTACATCAACTGAGGCCGAGATAGCGCAGTTTAAGTGAGAACTTCAGATGAAGGAAGAGCACTTAAGTATCCTGGAGCTAAGGAAGAAGCGGCAAAGTCACTGAGTGCTGGTGAGGAGTCTTTCAGGGCTGATTTACAACGATGAGTTGTCTCAGCTGGAACAACAAATCCTTTGTCATAGACTTGATGTTTGAATAGCTGTAATTTCTTCATAGGAAAGACTCGACTCTTCTTTGAATGAATAAATTTTTATCCTCCTTTTTATTATTTATTATGATTTCTTATTTCACTTGAAATAATCAACCACAATACTCATAGGATTTTTGGCAAACTCTCAGCCATAAACAGATTTGAAGAGCCTTTACCGATTACCATTTGAATCTGGCTAGCGTACGGATTTTCTATACCCATTCCGCACGTGACGTTGCGCTAAAAGAATGAAACTTTCTTAGACTTGGTGTTATGGTGTTAAATACATAGGCTTTGTCTTCTTTCAATGGCAAGAGACTAACCAGCAACGCGTGTTAGGCGTCGACTTTAGCGTTATTGGCCAACCCCCAGCCATCAACGGATTTGGCGAGCCTTTATAGATTACCATTTGAATCAAGCTACCATGTGGATTTTCTAAGCCCGTTCTATAGGTGACGTTGTGCTAAAAGAATAAGACTCTTTTAGACTTCGTGCTACGATGCTAAATACGCAAACTTGGTCAATTATCACGGAAATTGACTACCCGGCTGCATGTATTAGATGTAGGTTTATCCCTACTTAGGCTTCGGGATAAAAATTCCCCAGACTTGAATTTTGGTGTCTTCTTCAATTGGAAAAAGACTAAATTGGCAACGCGTGTAAGGCATTGACTTATCCCTTCTTAGGATTGAGGATAAAATTCCCCACACGTGTAATGCGTGGATTGTGGTGTTATTAATAACAACTTGCCACAATTTTGAATTTGTGTTCTATCATTCTATTTATGGTTAAGAACTAACAGGTAACGCTCGTTAGGCGTATACTTATCCCTACTCAGGATTCAGGATAAAATTCCCCAGAATGAATCCTGGTGTCTTCCTCAATCGGTAAAAGACTAAACTGGCAACGCGTGTTAGGCATTGACTTATCCTTTCTTATGCTTCATGATAAAATTTCCCTAACTTGGGTTCAGGTGTCTTCTTTAATAGGTAAAATACTAAACCGGCATTGCGTGTTAGATGTTGACTTATCCTTACTTAGGCTTCTGGATAAACTTCCCCCGACTTGAATTCGGGCGTCTTCTTCAATCAGTAAAAGACTAAACCGGCAACGCGTGTTAGGCATTGACTTATTCCTACTTAAGCTTCAAGATAAAATTCCCCCGACTTGGATTTGGGTGTCTTCTTCAATCGGTAAAATACTAAACTGGCAACGCGTATTAGGCGTTGGCTTTATCCCTACTTAGGCTTTAGGATAAAATTCTCCATGATGAATCTTGAATTAAAGAATTTCTGTTGGAATGATAAAATTGACGTAGGAGAGGAAGAATTTTATATTCTGTCTCTCGATGTTGAGGAGGAAGGATTTTATATCCTATCTCCAGGTAAAGACAAACCTGAAACAAGAGAGGAAAGATTTTATATCCTATCTCTTGCTGTTGGAGAGGAAGAATTTTATATTCTATCTCTAGTAGAAAGGAAACTAAAAGTGGGATCTCTAATTTGAGACTCTTAGGAGGTGAAACTAAGGGTGAGATCTCCACTCTGAGAATCGAAACATTCAGATAACTTTCACTTTTACAGGATTTGCTACATGATCTAGAAATGACCTTCTCGTTTTTACGAGATGAAATTCCAACTTCAGCCCTAACCTTAGGAAGGCGTGACCGAAGAGGAAAGGATAGAGCCCTTTCATTTATCATGAAGGAGATCTTATACTTGGAGAGGAAGAATTTTATATTCTATCTCTAGTGTGAAGGAAACTTTAAGTGGACCTCTTATTCGTGGAAGGAATCAAGAGGTGATTTTGCTGGTGGAATGGACCAGAAAGATTTTCGTGGACCCATCGTCAATGAATTTGATTAGTGAGGGAATTTATGGTGAAAAACAAATTTAGGGCTATCCTCAAAGACAATAGGTAAAATATTCCTCGAGGAACTTTCTGTCAGAATGGGTTATCCTAAATATACTAAGGATAGTACTTTTTTAGGAACTTTCTATTTATCTGCATTAATTGTCTGTTGCCATTTTGGGTGATTAGACGATACGCACCGTTCGAATAGACTGTGTCTATCACAAACGGTCCTTCCCATTTGGGTTCAAACTTACCCTTTTTCTTAGAATTGAGAATTATAGGTCGCCGAGCAGCGAGGACCAGATCTCTTTCCTTAAAACTTCTCTGTCGGACTCTCTTGTTAAAAGCTCTCGACATTCTGGCTTGGTAAAACTCAATGTGTTGTTGAGCTTCTAGGCATTTTTCATCCAACATCTCGAGCTCTTCAAGACGTCTCCAATGTTGTTCTTCTTCCATCATCTCAGTTGCGAGGGCAATACGAAGTGACAGAATTTAGACTTCTAAAGGAAGTACGGCTTCACATCCGTAGACCAAAGAATAGGGGTAGCTCCGGTATGCGTGCGTACTGTGGTGCGATATGCCCAGAGTGGTTCTCTGAGTTTATCATCCCAATCACGCTTATTGGTCTTCACGAGTTTTGACAAGATCTTAATCATCGTCTTGTTGAACGCCTCCGCTAATCCGTTTACAGCGGGATTATAAGCCGTCGATGAGATGTCTAGAATTTTGAACTTCTCGTAAAACCTGATGAAGGCATTGCTGACGAATTAGGGACCGTTGTCACGTATGATCCATCTTGGCACACCGTGTCGATAGATGACGTGATTCTTGATGAACCTGATTACACTGTTCGTCTTCACTTCTTTCAGCGGAATTGCTTCAGCCCACTTAGAGAAGTAGTCGCTAATCGCGAGGATGAACCGATCACCTTTAACTAACAGAGAAAAAATAGGACCCATAATGTCCATCCCCCACGTTTCAAATGGCCAAGATGTAGATGAAGGATGCAAATGCTCTGGAGGTTGATGCATGTAATTTGCATAAATTTGACATGCGTGACACTTTCAAGTGTACTCGATTATATTATTAATCTTCGTTGGGCAGAAGTATTCCATTCTTCTGATACGATTATATAGCTTGGGACATGGTTAGTGTGCGCCACACTCTCCTCTGTGTGCTTCCTTAAGGACTTCTTCCGCTTCTTTGTTCGAAAGGCACCAGAGCAGCAAGCCATCGTACCTATTGTAGACAGTCAAAAAGTCTAGTCCTGAAGACGAGGGTCACATACCCCCCAGTCATAAAATCTTGAGACTCGAGATTCGCCCACGCAGTGAAACTCAAGACTCAACTGAGGTTCGCCTACGCAGCGAAGCTCGACATTCAACCGAGGTTCACCTATACAGTGAAACTCGACATTCAACCAAGGTTCGCCTATGCAGCGAAGCTTGACATTCAACCGAGGTTCACCTACGCAGTGAAGCTCGACATCCAATCGAGGTTCGCCTGCACAGCTAAGCTCGACATCCAATCGAGGTTCGCCTGCGCAGCGAAGCTCAACATTCAACCCGAAGGGTGAGACATAGCGAAGCTCGAAGCGAATCTCGTCATAAAAACCACAAAGACCACGACAGCCATGTGGGTTAAGTGGTGGACGTCAGTATTGCCCACAACCCTATCAGTTAGACCACGTTTCCATGATTTTAGCTCACCAGTTACATGCTCAAACTCTTATAAATAGCTGTGAGTAGTTATTAAAGAGGCACGGACAGAGACACACACACACACACACACAGGCACAAAGAGAGACGAATACACGGAGAGAAATGGAGATCATTCAGCAATCTCAAGATCACTGGCAATTTTGTTCTGATCGTCAACCAGAAGCAATCTCAACTTGAACACCGAGGGAAGCATCCTTTCGCCACCAAGAACCTACGTTAAACAAAGGAGAAGTCAAATAAATCTTCTCTTCCTCTGTAATCGAGAGAGTGTGATTGTAAGGGATTGAACCCATTTCTTCAAAAGCAATCAAACAAACATTTTCGACCCAACAGTTGCAACTCTTAAAACTAAAGTTCAACCTTGTTGATCATCTTTTTGAACAGTTCAGTATGTATGGGTCCTGCAATCGACAACAAAAGTCTAAGTTGGTTCCTCAACAAAGTAAGAGTGTGGGCAAATAAGACTTTCTTCATAGACAAAGTAGATTATATACTTCGGTTGAATAGCTTCATTAAACTCTCAACCAAAATCTAATTCTCTAACTCGATCAAATCATCTAGATCAGGAGATTGTGGAATTTCTGTACGACTCGAAGGATCTATTTCTGTAGAAACCACCAATGCATCTGTGGTCATCGAGAAAGCGACTGGTAGGATTTGCATTTGTTTACCGCTCGATAGGAGGAATGGTGCAAGTGTGACCAACATACTAGAAACATCTACCGTGGTAGAAACCACAGATGTCACCTCACCTGACAGGGCGATGGTTCTCACAACCAATGTTGTGGTCATCGACACGTCCGTGGGTATAACTTCAACACCAGTACTTGCAACCTCTGGCTCATTAGATACATCTGCTGCTCTAATAGGATCATCTTGAAATTGAGGCTCAGAACTCGGCGGCGCTACCTTTCCAACTCCTACTAAATCAGAGAGACTGATGCATCGTCATCTTCATTAGATGACTCTGGAATAACCAATTTGCACCGCGTTGCTGAAGCATGTGTAGGAGTAGGGCTTGTTACTATATCGACAGTTGGCTTAGACTCGAGAGCACCAGAAGCACCATCAAAATCAGTCGCAGGCTCAAACTTGCCACCAATAGGAATAGATATAGGAGCCACTCCATCCATGGTCTCCAATCCGGGTTCATCATCTACTAAAGGGATAGACAAAGCATCAATTATCGAAGCAAAGAAGCTGCACAAGATCAGTTAGAGAAAAGTATACCTAGCATATAAGAAGAGCCACCAACGTCACCCTCAAAGCCCGCATCTTTAGGCTGGGTAATATAGGTGTCAGTGTTAGCTTTGTAATCCACCTTCTTCTCATCATCTGGATCTTCTTGCTCGAGAAGGATGGGCTCTTTGCCTGCACATAAGAAGCGCGCATCAACCAAATGCACTTTAGACGACTTGATACAAAGATACAAGTAAAACTCACCCCAAAGGTTTAGCTATACGTTCCTGCATTAGAATCACACAAGATTCTTCCTTGACCTTTGAAGAGCCTCCACGCACATGTTTAGGTTCCGTAGGCATGATACTCTATTTCTTCGCAGGTTGTTGTGAGAGATGAGCTTGTAATGGCCTCTTCCCCTGGGTCACCCTTCCTCTGCCAAGTGCTCCTCAGCAACTCACAGATTCAGACGGTTCCTAGATACTAGCACCAATTCGCCTTTGAGGAGTAGGTTGCCCATCGATGCCTCCCAATCTTCATCTTTTGGTGAGCCTTCCACTAGAAAGTCTTGAAGTCCGAAAGCCCTACTATTTGAACCTTTCTTAGACAGCTCCCTACTACTTGCAAAACCTTAACATCATATAACAGTTGGGTATATGATGGGGGAGTGTGAATCTAGCCCCCGTAGCCCTGGCAGCAATGTGATACCAAGCACGAGCACTGTCTACCAGGGTTCTCATGTGCAACAATCCTAGTTCGGATTTCTGACGAAAAGCTAGTCATATCTAAATTGATGAGCATATCAATAAGACAAGTGCGACTCGATGTAACACTCAGTCCCATTTAACCTAGCAACAAGATGGCAAGGTACTTGACGGTCCACTTCGAGCGCTCATACCTCTAAAGTAATGAGACGCCCTCTCCACTTGGTATAGCAGCCGACATCAATGAAGAGCAGTGCGAAGTGTACCATATCACTAGATATGTATATGGTAACTCCACTCGAGGGTTTGGACCTCGATCTCTCGGACTGTTATCTTCTTGGTTTAGGTATTCGGTGGCTAATCCCCCTAGCCTGTGATGTATGCAACTGACCATTACCGGAAGAAGGGCCAAGTTATATCCAGTAGCAAGTAGCACGGTAGAAATAACACTTTGATAGAGATGTGGTCCTTCGGTCAGGAAGGCACAACACAACCTTTCAATCATATCGAAAGAAATCCTGCAAGCAAATCCAACTCAGACATCGACTCCTTTGCTTGATGGTGGAAACTCTTGAATTTGTCACCTGTGTAGAACCCACATTCGTTTGATTCGGCAATATGAAGTACTTGACCCTCATTGAAAATTCGGGTCCCAACTTCAGTTTTGTCACCAAATGAATTGAATCGACATTCCCCTTCTTACTAACATTGGGGAACAAATACTTATCCCAAGGGACGCGAGCAATAGTAGAATCATATTCAGCATTTGCGATTATCCCTTGACAAATAAGGAAGTGACAGATTAATTCCCAGAACACCTCCCCGACATGCGCGGTCTCTGTATAAGTGTTCAACTCTTTATTGGTCGGGAAGAACTCTTCATATGGATGGTCTCCCATCGGCAGTCATGGCACTTCAAATATTTCATGCAAAGCGATCCTAATTTTACCCGCCAGAGTGAAGAAGGTGTTGCTATCAACATTATACATCTGTAAAATGCTGCACAACACTAGCGCACAAATCTCTACATCGTATTTTGAGGCTCTCACTATAGAATAGAGCCCCAGTCTTCTGTAGTTCCCCTCAAAAGTGATGAGAACGTAATTCACTAGACAGGTCTACCATTAGGTATCCACTGATCTTATCCTGCCAATGAATCTAGTATCCCCATCAAGATACCGCGCAACAATTTTTGTAAGTTCATTCCCTAAGATGTTCAGGACAACAGGAACTTCATTAACAGGGGCGTTCTCATGAACGAAGCCTGGACGCAAACCTATGACATTGACCCTGTAGAATCCTTTCTAACGAATGCCATCATCATACTTCAGAGAGCCTATGTTCACACTATCTTCTTTGTTGGTGAGGGTGAAATGCAATAGGCGAGGCACAGTGAGAGGCTACAAGTACATGAAGGACACATGATGCTCTACCGTTGGCAGGTAGTAACGGCGGTCCCCTTGGTTGTGATACTGATACTCTTTTGCCCAACTGAATATGGAGGTGCCATTGAGATTACTATCCCTAAATAAAAAGTGAGGCTTCCCTGACGTAATCTCTTTGGAAATAGAGAACTTAACATTTGTGATCATCTTCCATAGAGTTCGATAGTCTCCTAACCGTATGGCCTCAATCCTTTCTTGGCTGCTACACTGTCGGTATAGAGGGACGTGCCCGTGGAAAGCGTGCTTCACTTTAGAGTCATGAGTCCCATCATGCCCAAAGTGGTTATGACGGTTGTTGATGCACGGATCACACAATCAACTCGGTCAAAGCTGGTTTGAGGTTTATAATGATGATGATGGGGATTTGTTTTCTTTCTCCGAATCACTTGGCTGGAGGAGAGGTGGGGCGTCCTACGCAAAGGAAGAAACTACTAGAGTATGTAAGTTGGGTTCTCCGATTCTGAGCTCAGCCGATCTCCCCTCCTACATAAGTAGAAAGCTCAGTGGACGTGACTTGACTTCCCCCGTTGTTCCTCCGATGATCAAGTCAGCATGTGAAATGAGTGAAGTGAGAGGTAAATGAACAGTAACTTGTTCTTGTGTGCATAGTGCAGGGGGAGAAAATGGCTTACCTTGAGTTTGAGAATAGTTCTTCTTTTATAGAGATGAGTGAGGGGGTAGTTTGGTAATTTCAGCCAAGTATGGCATGATGATTGAGTTAACAACCACTTTACATGTGTTGTCTTTTGAGTAGCATGAGTCACCATTGATTTGATATGGTGGTGATTGATGAGATATGGTGGGTGGTGAGTTATGAGGACTTTTAGGACAAGAGCGAGGATAACTCTGAAAATTACTATAGCAGGGTGGCAACTGTAGCACCGAGTTAGCTATTGTAGCGTCAAGGGGGTCAGTATTGTAGCAACAGAGTGAGAAGCCCATGGGAAGAGGCTAAGGCGGTTGGCTGCTATAGCGACGAGAGGTTGACTACTGTAGCGTCCAGTCGGCTACTGTAGCGCTGAGAGATCAGTATTGTAGCAGCCGACTGCCACCGCGTTTCGAGTCTGCTCACAAGATGCCGATTAATGTAGTGCTGAGTCTAATATTGTAGCGCTTATAGATCGGCACTGTAGTAGTTGACTACCACCCGCGCTTTGACTCTGCTTGCAAGATGTCGACAACTGCAGTGCTGAGAGTTCAGCACTGTAGCGCCGAGAGGTCTGCACTGCAGCAGTCGACTACCACCGTGTTTCTAGTATGCTCGCAAGATGTCGACTACTGTAGCATCGAGTCAGCACTATAGCATCAAGATGGCTACTGTAGGGCTGAGAGGGTAGCATTGTAGCAGTCGACTACCACAGCGTTTCGGGCCTGCTCGCAAGGTGTCGACTACTGTAGCATCGAGTTGGCTACTTTAGCGCGGAGTTCCAACACTGTAGTAGTCACCTTTTGGTCTTGTATCGGCTTCTTTTTGCGTGAAATAGGACTCATGTTGGGATTCACCTAGGAGGTAATACTTGATGTTAATTAATAAAAAATTTCTTGGGGTTCATAACAACGGTCGACAATCTCCTTCGATAAGCAAACTGCACAAAAGGAGGTAAAAATAAGTTACAAGATAAAGACTGAAATAAATTAACCAAGTCTTTGCACTCAAATGCGAAGTTCGCGATGGGCGAATCTTGCTCATATGTGAAAGTCATCACAATCAACTAAGTGTTAACAAGATGAGCAAAGTTCACATTGACAGCAATGAACTTCAGCACCACAATCAAATCCGCTCAAAAGATTAAGTGCATCAGACTGGTGCTCAAGTAAAAGGTCACTCAAATTAGATTGGCGAACCTCACTTAAAGAAAGGTCACTCAAATTAGACTGGCGAGTATCGCTTAAAGCGAATGTCGCTCAAATTAGATTGGCGAATCTCCCTTAGGCAAAGGTCGCTCAAATGAGATCGCGACCCTCACCCAAATGGAGTTCTCTCCAAAAGACCAAAAGGTTAACAGCAATGAGTTCCGGCTGAGAAGCGAAGCTCGCCGCATCAAGCGCCATTGATGGCCACTAACAGAACTTCGCCGCCACTAACAAACGTTCATCGGTAAGACCACGAGTGGTCATAAAAATCACACCTTTGGCAGTGAATAAACGTTAAGTGTCCAAAGGAACTATTTAAAGCTCGATTGGGGTTGAACTTTGATGGATCTCCAACTGTGCCAGTGTGTCTTCCACTCTTGGTTGACGAGGCCTCCTAGCAGCACCTCTTCCTCTTGAGATCGCACGATGAGTAGCCATTAAAGATTGATCTTCAAGTTTTTTGGATTCTGAGAAAATTAGTGTTTTGAGAAAGTTAGGGTTTTTGAAAATCAAAGTGAAGAAGAAAGGAGGTCAGCAACTCTTTTTATAGGCTAACCCTAAAATTCGCTGAGGATTTTCATCCTTAACTTCACCGTAAATCTTACCCCGAGCTTCACCAAAGGTTCTTGCTTTGAACTTTGCCAAGAATCTCGCTCTGAATGACATTGGCCACAATTTTACGTAGAAATTGAGGATTCAAATTTCAAATCCTCATGACGAGCCCTACATAACAGAACTGCTGAGCCCCGTCTAACCGACTTATTGAGCTTCACCTAACCGACTGTTTCTCAAGATAAGTAAATGAACTTCACCCCATTTAGTTGGCCACTGAAGCGAACTTCACCAAAATGATATGTCGAATTTCACTAAGTCTCCAAATTGAGAAATTTTCAACTCAATTTGTTTGAGACCCTACCTGGCGAACTTCAATTTGATTCTCGCTGATATAAGGAAGTCTGAGCTTCACTTCCAACACAACAACTCCATGCAGAGTTCAAGTTTGCCGTAGAAGTAAAGTTCACACATATCAAATACACAAAGATGGAAAATTCTAAAAAGAAGTTTATTTTTTATTGTTGAAAGAATCTACTACATAAATGCAACATGTAGACCACCCAGTTATAGGGATGATGAGTATTTGTTTCTATTTGATATTACCCTATAATCCTAACTATGGATAATATGACGGCTGAGGAACATACATGAGCTGCACTAAGCTTCAGCCTCTATTCCTCCGATCTCACAAAACTCTATGCAAAAAAATGGCAAGTGCTACTGTTGCTTCGAAGAGGAATATATCAATAGGAAGAAGCACTTCTTGAAAACAAAATTCGAAATCGGGCTTGAGATAGCCACACGACTTCTAATTACATTTTTAGGTTCACATTTATGTAACCTAATCACTATCGGAGTCCTTGCTTATGGATCTCTAAGGATCTTTCTTCAACTGCCATCTTAGTCATCGAATGGTCTTACGCAAAGCGTGACACTCGAAGCTCCAAGCATCTTTATCACGATTCAACTCGCCCCAAGCCCTCTATTGTTTCTTGACGATCTCCTCTGTAGGATTGCTAATCTGATCACACTAAACACTAGAGGGGGGGGGGTTGAATAGTATTTTATAAAAATTATGCAAAATAGATTATAAATTGCAATAAAGATAGCATCAATCTCAGAAAGTAATC
>JBAKGM010002345.1:0-12625 GCA_037177215.1 Asparagus racemosus | reverse complement strand
AGAGGTCTATGCTTTGACCCATTTATCAAAGCCCAATAATCATTAAATGTTTTTAAACTTTTAAAAGAATGCTCAAATATCCGATGTGGGACTATCTTAGTTTTTTACGAACAAATACTAACACTGACTCCCTAAATTATAAATTTTTAAAAAGGGAAATTTTATCACAATACAAAATACGTATGCAGATATTTCGATATCTTATTGGCTAAATTTGATTAGACTAGATCTAGCACTCGAAGTTTTAGTTTGTTAGATAGATAAAGCTAATATCCAACCCAGAGGTAAAAGTCAAATGCAAAACATTGTATACGCAGCAGAGTCGCACCACCAACAATTCAATTACGTTTTTAATCCATTCCTTGCACTAGATCAAAACAACACTAATTTATCCCAAAATAGGCCTGCGATGAATCCTTATCTAGTTATGGGGTGTTTGACAAATTGGTTCGGGATTCTTTGGGCACATCCATATATTTCTTATTCCTCTTAGTTGTTCATTTGTGCTTTTTCCCCGTCTTCAACGTCGTTTCAGTCTTCTTCGCCCTGCAAAATCTTTAGTCATCGCTGCTGATGATCGTAAATAGCAAAAGTAAGTGCTTAAATGCTTTTATTGCCAATATAATACCATACATTCATCGTGTTTCACCCTTTTGCTAAAAGTATATTACATTAGATGTATTCCGTTTAGATTCTAGAGCTTCTCTTCACCTTTCAATTTGTCTAGTCCTGTCAACTAATATTGCTTTATAGTGAGTCCAAGCCTGATGCCAAGAATTGAGTTTAAAACTAGTCTTTATTGTACATACATGTTAATGGAAAGAGTTTTGTCTCTCTCCTTGAATTGATTGCGTGCTAATAAATGTATCACATATGTCTTTAATTACATTAATGTACATGGGTATATGTGTCTTTTCTATTTTTAGAACGCATCATATTTCTTGCTCCGACACGTAAATCATATGTTTTCTTGATCAATAAAGGTTATATGTGGATTTTATTTTGTGGCCCCAGCATCTGTTCATTAAGATCAAAACTTTTCTGAAGTACACCTATATCAAACGATATGAAAAAGCATTGCAATCGTTTACTTGTAAAATAAGATCTCGGTAAGGCATTGATAAATTTATACATGATACACAGAAGGGAATATTTTGAAAATCTAACATTCAAAAGATCATTGCACGTCCTATTTTAACTGCCTCCATTATCGAGGATTAACAATTAAACATTATTCCATCGTCCATCACAGCGGTAATGTGCAAAAGTGCGAGATTACATTTAAAAAAAATAATAAGAATCCTTCAAAAGAAATAATTAAGATGCTTGAAGCTTATTTCTACCGAATTTCTTCATGCGATTCAATTAAATATGACAGATGTCAAATATGTTAAAGTGTCACGTGCTCTGTAGCATCTAAACAAAGAGTATGGAAAATTCCGTAACCGTAAGGCGTCGGTACGAATGATAAGGCTACCTTTGTCATCGTGTTAAAGATTCACATGGGGTCCTGTCAGGCGTCAGAATGGGCCCAGCGATCAGAGAAACCGGCCCAATCTTAGAGCACCCGTTTCTACTCAGCTGGGCGCAAGCCCACAGACGACAAAAACGGGGGCAAAATTGGAAAGCAGAAGTTCTGAGGAAAAGCTTGCTGCTTTAAAAACAAAGACTTGTGGCGGGCCCCATGAATATCTAAGTCTCAAAAGAGCAGTCAAAGTTGACCCGGTCTACGAGGCGCTTGCCTGCTTCTAACGTTTGCTGGATGAATCAGAACTCAGTTAGGAGCTTTGTGGGACCCAATATCAAGTGTTTCGTTAAGCTATTCATTACTTTGAAAGCCAGCGTACGAAGCACATTACTGTTGTATCAACTCATCGCAATTCGTAACAGATATTTTTCGCGCGCGCGCGCGCGTTTTATTAGTAAAAAAAACCACCACTAAAAACAAAGAAAAGGGGAGAGAATGAGGTTTAAATCGAATATTTTGGTTAGCAAATTATGTTGCATTATTATTTTGTCCCTGTTTCTTATATTTGGAACACTGGCTCTTGCTCATGTACTTCGAATTTCGGATCAATTAAAAACAATTTATTATGATAACATTATTATTTATTTTTTTGAGAGGAACTTTAGTTTAGTATCTGCCAAGTAAAATACAAAACCTATAAGCCTCCTTTTGCAGTCCAGACCTAATTGAATAACATAAGTGTTCCGATGCCTAATAATTAAAAGTTAGAAATAAACATGTCATTTAGACTGATGGACCATTGGCCTTTTAAGTACATGCCACCACTAGGCCACTTGCGATGGGTTATGGTCACATTATCTCGCTCAGTCTGGAGCAAAAGGGCAAGATTTAATCAAATATTTTCTAATGGAATAATCTTGCCTCTTGCTATAGATATAAAAGTTGCATGAAATCAATGTGACGTAGAATCAGTACGATCAAACTATTGTCTTAATAGATAATTTGATGCTTCGCACGTGCAAACAAAATAAGCAATGCAAAAAGTAAAAGTCATAGAAAATCTACTTCATAGTTTTATTTGAAAAATAATTTATCGATGAGTTTATGAGAATATATCTGCATAGATTAAAAATTTTAACCGGTCAATTTATTTCACAATTTTAACCGGTCAATTTATTTCACAAATGTCCTTTTTTGTTTCTCAAGTTGTGCTTTAAAGAAAGAAATATGATTTAATTGATTTAATAATCTAATTTCAAACAAAAAATGTCTAATTTATAATAACTTAAAATTTTTACATCATACGGCAAAGATATTTAATTTGAGGATCTGAAATGATTTAATATCACAAATATGAGAACTTCTATACAAGAATTCTTAATTTTATAATGTCTGGACTTTTTAAAGCGGAACATAGTGGGCTTGGTCTGCAAAAGGACAAAAGAAAGAGAGAAGGAAGGATAGAGGAAGTGGACAAAAACGAGGTGGATGAGTTTTGAAGGACAAGTTACTGTAGATTCATTGTAGCATAAACAAAGTTTTTTATATAATAGTAAGTATAGTATTAGATATGCTATATGTCCATTGTAAATTGCTTTCTCTTTATAATTTTCTTGTGAATTACCCCCTATAATATTTTTTTACCCCTCTCAATATTGGCTCTTTCGTCTTTTCTTGCCCCCACCGATAATCAATTATCAACCGCGCCTATTGAAAGGTTTGGTTGAGCTCAATGTTAGGCTCTTCATTATTTATTTATCTATCTTTTTATTTATTTATGTACTAAGAGTAGGATTTTAGTACTCTCAAAGTACCGAGCTTTTGTCCTTACTAATGGATGTCCCCCTACAACACAGTACTCCGTTTAATTATCGCAAAATAGTCCCCTCCGTGGTCCTCACCCTGGAATCAAGCTTAAGACCACCTAAATAAATAAATAAATAAAAACTTAAGGTCACTTGTAATTAAAAAAAATAGTAATAATTAATACTGCTTACTTAAAAAGTTGGTCACGCTCTACTCTCAAGCCTCCACAGCCTCTCCCGCAACTTGCTTTGGATTTGAATTTCCATCATTAATTCCATGTACATGGGTTTGCTTCTTATTGTTTTGCTTAGGTAAATTAATGTTTAAATTACAAGTGAGTTCTGTGGTCTCAAGATACAGCTAGCAAACTGAGTTAGCATTCAATTTCTGCAACGACGTGTAAATTTAATACCATATTGTAGCTATATGTTTTTCACTCAGGTAAGGGCAACTTATATAATTTTTAGCGCTCATTAGTTGCTAATCCTAACTCCTTGTATTTCTTATGTGTTTGACAAAAAAAAAAAAAAAGAAAAAACTAAACCAGGTTTTCGAATGAAGTTATCTTTGTTTCTGATTCATGATTTCGGAGCTTAAGAGCCTACTTAGCAACTCCCCTTTTAACACCTTTTTTCTACATTTATAATTTTATGGATAACCCACCCCGGAGTCGAACCAAAAAACTCTGAGAGTCATATTGAAACATGTCAACCGTCTGGATCACTTGCGATGAGTTCTTTTTAAACCATTTTAGTGGAGAAAAACTACTCTAACGTTAAACCCGGCATGACAAATACCTGGACAAAGACTTAAACTGGTTTCGTTAGGCTAATTTTTGACTTTAAACTATTTTTGTTTTTTTTTCACCTCTCTCCGATCCAAAACTAGTTTACGGTGGAGTTGACAAAATTGTTCATCCTTTGTCATGACAAATACCTGGACCAAGACTTAACCCGGTTTTGTTAGGCTAATTTTTTACTTTAAATTGTCTTTGTTTTGTTTCACCTCTCTCCAATCCAAAACTAGTTTACAGTGGAGTTGTCAAACTGTTCATCCTCTATTTGGCAACCAATGAAAAATTGGGTTAGGATTAGCCTTGGCCCAATTTTATCCTAAACTAGGCTAGAATAAAACCAAATAGAGAGTGGCTTAACAAAGAATCACTTTAAAGAACTCTTTTTGGCCTATGGAAAACTGGCTCAACGAAGAACCCATTTTTGCCAAATAAGAAAATAGCTCAAACCTAGACCAAGATTGAACCCGGTCCAGTTTTAAGATATTGCGAAACACACATAATCTGATGTTTAATATTAATTCTCAGTCCAAGTTGACATAAAGCAGCTCATAATGACTGAATCTTATCAGAATCTGCATGGATACACACAACCCCCCAAAGTTTAAGCAAACCTGCAACCTGGACCAACAAAACAAGATCTGAATCACAGCTCACCATAAATTTACTGTCACAATTCAATGATGAAATAAATTGCTCAACAACTACCAACAGAGATGACCCAAGCCAGCCTATACTTCTTCAAACGTTAGGCTCACTCCAATATATTTCCCATAGTAAATAAACACAGCATGTGCCAAGCTGAATCATTTCCCTGTATAAAATTCTGTCGTGTATTATATAATCTCATTGTACTTGTACTTATCTCGTTGAAGAGTCCTCAAGCAAAGTCTATATACAGTGTAATTTCCTTGTACTTGTCAAGAAATTGTTGCTGGATGGCAAGTAGGATGGGTTTTATTTAGTGCAAGGAGCTAGTCATTTCAGGTTCAGACATTGGAGCGAGATCACGTCAAAGGCTCAAGAGTATAGTCAATTTTACCACTATACTGTTGGTTCTCTATGTGATGACATATCTAGAATTCAAAGGTTGAAACAAATTGGGTAGCTCAATACTGTTTATAATTTATTTCAGTTCGTGCAAGCTTCACCTCATGAATTAGGAGTTCTTTCACAAAATAATTTTGACTCGTGCCAAATTATTTCCATCATGCTCCTTTTCAGTTAATCTTAGATCGACCCCTTACCATCACCCAATTGAGAATAAAACTCCCTCGTAGTTGCATTGTTGCAGGTTAGACCCACGAGGGAATATTTGGCTCCTTCACCCGGGGGAGGTCCATTTGTCAAAAAATTATCTTTCTCTATGGGTAAAAGAGTCAAAATTTTCACTTGGGGTTCTACCTACAACATAAACATATAAAATAGGATGATAATAAAGGCATATATACGCAATTAGGCAATATATAGTTCACAGGTATAGTCTAAATTAACCCTTTAAAAAAATGAACAGCTCCTACATCACGACTTTCATGTAGGCTAGGTGTTATAAATGTTGGACAAAATACTAATACAAGGTGTCATACACATTTAAACAGAGAATAAGAGGTCATCACATTGAAGCAGCTATATATTAGTAGATCCTAATACCTAAATTTATTGTCTATAGTTGGGAGTATGTGGTCCTCAAAAAGGGAGCATCTATGAAGCCCATTACCACATCCATGGGATGTTAAAATAAAGGTAAAGGCAATAGCTGAAAGTATTCAGAGCAATCTCCATTTCAGAATGAAGTCCAATCTCAATACACAACCAAACCCATACTCAGAAAGGGACTAATCAGTTCAAAAATCACATGCTTCTTCTGTCACATATTGATGCATGGGTCTCTTCTGAAGAAGTTTCAAGATACCCCTTTTAGGTACTTCAATCTAAAGTTTATGCAAAGTTCCAGTTTGAAATTATTCCCTTGGGTTCTTCATGATCAGTGTCAAAATTTGTGCTGACCTCACCCAGAATTAAAGATAGAATGTAACTTAAAGAGTGTTTCTCTAATATATCCATGATACTGGTAACAAAGTTACAGAGTTCGGTTCCTGTAATATTTCTCAAAACAAACACGCATTATAAGTTTGCAACTAAGACTTAGTTCATGTTCACTGCCAAGAATTCTAAGTGATCGGGTGTCCATGACAAGATTAAGAGAAGTAAACATTCATAAGCCTAAATTCAAATTATTAAGCTATAAAATTAGATGAGAAGAAGAACAGTGTCATTATAACTTCACGAGTTCACAATTGTTTGATCTATACCACTAAAAAATAAAAATAAAAATTCCCCTCTAGAATATGATACAGTCTACACTAAAACAACTTCACCGCCAAATCCTGGCTACAGGAGTTGATACTTCAATCTGAACAGGATGAATGCTCCATGTCCTTCATGGATTTCAGAAAGAATGATCCGAACTATAACAACAAAATTGTCATCTCTAATAAAAATGAAATTTGATATTGTTACCTATAGACGAAAAGAATGCTGGCTCCAATTGCAATGTGATCTTTCGCTGAAGAGCACCATTATTCTCGTACTTTTATTTTCTGCCACTATCTCTGTACATTATTCTGAATTTCTTTCGTTAGACAGTCAAATGCTGTCCTCCAACTATCACTCCCATCCCCACTGTTAAATACCGCCTGCAAGATTTTCAATTCATCTGTGCTTGCCTTCTTGAATAATCCCTCAAGCACATTTTGGATGTTATCTACTGAGGTATTGCTGCTTACTTTTGGTTCATCCTTCTCAAATCCAGAAATATTTACACCGAACAACTTGTTAAGTGTATTCTCCAAAGTTTTTGGATCCGTAGTGAGAGGAGAGTCCTTAGAAAGTTCAATGGAAGTGTTCTTTATTTCTATCCTTTTGGATGTCAAATGTGTGTTAAACTTTGATGCCCAGTACTCCTTGCAGCAGTGGTAAGGATCGAGGTCCTCAATCACCTGTTTTGACCTCGAGTTAGCATATGTAGAAGGACGCAAAGAGCATTTAAATTTGCAAGTTTTAGTAAATATTAGGTAAATTTCACAAAACCTTCCGACAGTTTATTAATAAAAGAAAACCTCTGAACTTTCAAAAAATTATTTTACACCCTGAACTATTGGAAATTTTCATAAATGACGTTATCTAAACTACCCTTATTGAACAAGGATAATGTAGACGCTCGACAGAGGTTATGTTCAAAAGTTGTCACGGGTAGAGCATGTGACAACTTTTTGTTACCAATGCAAGTCATGGTAATTAAGTGAGACACGTTCAGGTGGTTTCTCTAATTTACAATGTTCAGCAGGTTTTGACAGTAGGTTTCGATCAAAACCCCCATAGTTCAGGGGGTTTTGACAGTGGGTTTCGATCAAAACCTCCATAGTTCAGGGGGGTTCCTGAATTTTACCCTAAGAAATATCATATGTTCCATCTAAGATGCCTGTAGAAAGGATAATTCTAACTCAACTATCCTGTCCAAACAACTTATGCACTACGACACACAAGAATATGGGATCCTTCAACTTGGATTGCCATCAAAGTTGATGAGTGATCATCAAGGACCCCGTCATCTTTGGTTTGGGAGGAGTTTGGAAAGTATAATCTAGTTATCACTACTGTAAAAAAATATGTTAAAGGTTAAACAAGCGGAAACAAAAGGAGGTAGACTCGCCTGAACAGTTGATGGAGACAAAAGCCCAAACATTTCGAGCCCATTGATGCTCCCTGGAGGTTGCAATTGGAGAAGATCTTGCTTTGCTGGCGTTGATTGTCTAGTGATCTCTTGGTTTAGTCTCTCTCTCACCAAATCCCAACACTGTGTAGCAGAAGAATGTGTGAACGTTTCCTCCTGATTCTCTTCTAGAGTAACCTATAATTTACAAAGATGAAAAAATAATTAAAACCATGATATAACGACTATAATTAGAGGAAAATGATCATAAAACTAGTATTCAACAAAATTGTATTAAACTGAGTTAAGAGTAAGCCAACCTTAAACATAGGCCCAAGCAATCCAGCATCTAGTACTTCTGAAATGTAGTTACTCATCCTTGTAGGATCAAGCACACTGAAGAACTGGACCCGACTTTTGAAACCTACAGCCCAAATATAATCAACTAAGTACTTTTTTTCTCTCTCAACATGTTTACTTAATCAGGAAAAATATAGAATAAAGAGAAACCATAAGGTACCTTTAGGAAAGATGGCTTCCCTACTGCACCACTGCTTCCCAAACTTTACAGTTCCAAAGTGAAGAATCTCGACAGAGAACTGTAATTTATTTTGAACGATTCTAGTATCTGGACTAACTGGGTTTGATAAAGAAAACCTGAAACTGCCTTGAACATCTGAGGCTGTGGAAGGACTTGGCTGAAGTTGATGAAGTTCAACACCAAACAACTTTGCACTAGACTTACGAATACGTTGAGCACTTTGAGAACTTGATGCTTCGAAACCATTAGAGTTAGCTATTTCTGAAGAATGATTTATGGAAACAGAAGATCCACACTCCGGACTTGATCTCATAGGGGTATGAGTTATTCCCGTTGACTCATGTTCAATCGCATTTATATTCAGAATTGCAGACTTGGAGTCTGTGAACAGTCCTGTATTCAGATCAATGTGCTCCGAATCTATTACATTACTCTTGCTCAGCTCAAGATCAGTGTTTTCATATTGTTGTTTGTCCAAGAAATCATTGGAATTTGATGGATATTTACTCTCTAATGCTCCCACATCTTCAAATACTTTAACATCTGAGGGCAGAACCAAACCCAAGACCTCTGAACCCCAGTTTTTCACAGAACCTAAGTCCCCTTGTAGAGCTCTCACAAGAGTATTAAGTTCATCAATACTATAGCGAAATAGGAAAAATATTTGTGTAGGTTCACAATTGCAGAAATCCTTAGAATGGGTTAGGCAAGAGAAACGGTTCGGAGAACACTCGCAGCCTGCAGCAGATAGGTGAAGGTCATAGAAACAGGAATAACATTCTCTCTCGTTCACCGAATCAAAATTTTTATCCATCTTCCTTGCTTGTGAAAGAGAAGAAAGGCACGCTCTTCTTCTCTGTTCCATCACAACTCTTTCCTGAAAGATCATGCATTAACAAGCAATAAATAATTGAGACCAACCTCAATCATTAGAGTTAATCTTAAATATAGGAAATGGTATGCTCTATCTGTCAAAGAAATATGCATTTATCACTAAATCAGACTCCAAAGAAATTGATTGAGTAAAATGTTCAAGTCAGAGGAGGTGACAAAGATGGTATCGGCATGTATTAGTTGTATTGAAGAAAGGAATTCTAAAAAAATGACAAAAGACTAAGGGAAGACCTAATAGAATTGGAAGTTTCAGCAAGAGTTAACAGTTAAAGACTTCGTGCCTATGGAAGTCCAACATCACACAGAACGTAACATCTATTAAAGAACATCATTGAAAATGTTCAGACAGTACTAGTTATGAGTATGGATCCTATCATCTGATAGCCACAAGCGGGGCAGTGCAATGACTAAACTGCCCCCCTGTTTGTTATAATCCGTGGCTCAGCACCGTGAGGGAGGTTCTGATAGGATCCTTACTCCTAGTTAATTGTCTACCGTATAAATCCCTAACTTTGACTCGACCACATTTTAGCCCAACATAAACTTGATGGGTTTAATAAAGGTATTTCAATCAGTGCAACACTAATTTTCATAATAGCCTCACAAAGTATATATATAATTATAGTAAGTCAAAAAATCTGGAACATCAATGAATAACCTAGGGATAATTACCTTAATTGCAATAGTAAGCACTCCATCTTCACAGATACTTTGCCATCTTAAGTTATCTGGATTGTTCTTTCCAAGCAATTTGATCTCCCAGAGTGCTCTTACAGCTTCTCCTGCAGCGCCTAGTAATAATTTGTCATGGGACACAGATGTCTTGCGCCGTTGTTCACTGTAAAGCTCAACAGCACACTGCCCGTGAGGCAACCAGTCCATGGGAGCAACATTAACAGCCTCGGCACAATTGAAGCCACAGTTGAAACCAGAATGGTATGCTCTTGGGAAGGTGAGAACAAACTCTCCAGAATTTTGAATGGCGCGATAAACTGGAACCCCCTCAGATTTTAGAACTGATGGAGACAACTGTGTGACCTGATTTAATGACAAGGATATAAAATTGAGTCAGCAAAAAGGTCATGAGATGATTTAGTGCAACTGCGAGAAAATCGATCATGATCGATTTCGTCACAACTGCAGGAATGTTGATCAAGATAATTTATCATCTTATAAATCCTGCTCATAATACTTAAAGAAAGCTACCCGAGAACACTGGAGTTAAGCACACTACAATACACAATAAAGGTTATGTCATATAAAACACATTTCACAAAAATAGTTAGATTTGGTCTCAACAGAAGACTGCAAATGGTACATTCATTAAGAATAGGGTCACTGACACATTATTCTTTAAAAAAGGCTCCAAATTTTTTTGTAGTGTGCTGGAGCAAACACTAAGGTTTAAAAAGTTTGAAAGTTTGATTTATAATTAATCTATGCCTTAGATATACAGGAAAATGACACATTGAATTTCTTCAAAGTAAGTAATTAAAATGATGAAAATTTAAATTCGAGAACGAAACGGGATTCCAGAGCAAGTGGCTGTTTGAAGGAGTTCCTTTATTACCACTTTTAGTCAATTGGTAACATATCATCGAAGCTTATAGTTCTATGAAAAAGTACTAATTAGTTGACTATTTAACAAGTTATGCAGGTATATACAGCCTACTAGGCCATGCAAATGACTGTCCATTATCATGAATAAAGAAAAAAGAACCAATTTAACAAGGATGCACAGATAACTTATCTACAAATAAGATAACTTTCTGTCCTTAAAAAATAAATAAGTTGGCTTTCAAATGGTGATGAAATTCACAGTTTCCAAGGTTTGGGATATTCAAAAGTTATTACGTCTCGATCAAGATCTTTTATCTCAATCCAAGGAGTAACTTCTCAAATTGAGTTCAAGCTTTATCTTCTAGTTTGCAACATCTCGATGCAAATAGTAACATTCACTACAACTTATGTAAACCTTATGTTCTCGTAATTTCTGAATGATAAATTCCAATTCTAATTAGCTATTCACAAACATTGGCTGTTGAAAATAAAATTATGTTTTTTTGTCATGTTGTAGATCATAAATACACCCTCCTCCGCCAATTTCTCCACCATAACTGATCTATTCTCTGTTATATATTTTATGCTCTTTAAGATATGGTAATTTGGAAGTTTTCCAATCTCTCTATTTAAAACCATCTCCCAAATTTTCTTAAAGTTGCAGAAAAAGGCTTCAAGGTCTAAAGAAATTGATAATCATTTAGCACGTAAAAAGGTTAAGGATACATCTCTTTAATTTTGGAATTAGCAAGAGATTGAGGTGAGTTACGTAAAGGATATCACTGAGTGTAGGAAATAGAACATGAATTAAGGAAAAATGATTGAGGAAGTTTTAGGTAGCGTTTGAAACTTAATAAGAACTTCTTGAATGTAATGAAGGGGGGATCATGCGAAATGACTTTCCGTTGTGGAGCTATGAAGCATATGGCTACTTCGTAGAAGATATGAACTTGAACCAGATACTTAAATACTTGGATACTTGGCAGCGAAGGATACTCCTTTTCTGCTCTATCCTAAAATTGTAAAACATTATGTATCCTAAATTTTTGTGTGCACTACAGATGCATCGAAGATTAAGTTAAAAATATAATGTATGACTGATCTATTCACAACACAACTTATTTGTATTTATTTATATTTTTGACAATTAAAATACCAGTCAGGCACAGAATTTTCCTTTTGTTTTTTAGTAAAAGGTGCAAACCCACCCTGTTCCCATTAAGAGGAGACAATGAGATATGAAAGGTCTAATACAAGCATATCAGCGTGCACAATGATGATAACTTAGTTCAATACTATAATTCGGGGTTTAAAAACATTCACCAAACTTTATCAAAAGTACTCAAAATATCAGCCTTTATGCAGATAGTATACCTTGATAGCATTTACTAAAAGAAAAGGATAAGTCCCATACATTTTCAAGGAAACAGATGCAATAGAAACCAATAATCAACTTACCAATTCATGTAGTAAACCAGGTTGTTCTTCAAACAGTTCTGGTAAATGCTTTTTCATGGCATCCTCCAGTTTAATAGCATCGCTGCCAGGAACTCCATACCATATTTTTTGATCGCCCCAATGCATGTAGTTAAGTGAATAAAGATGGTGGTCCTCCACATGCTATTGGACACATGTAAAAGTAATATAAGAAACTGGATCAAAACAGAACATAATAAAAAAACATGAAGAATATAAATGATCTTGAAAGTAAATTTATTACATTCTGATTATGATGTGGTTTGGAAGCAAATTTATTAAATGCAAATTATGATACAATTTTGAAACAAATTTATCAATCTGAATGCATATACTCATGCTAAGTTTGATAAAGAAATGATTCTAAAGTTCCTA
>JBAKGM010002265.1:0-12629 GCA_037177215.1 Asparagus racemosus | reverse complement strand
ATCTGTGAAAGATTCATCTGCTGGCACTTCACCTACTGGCACAGATTCTATCTCAAAAGAAAAAGGCAGCAATGTACGTGAGAAAGCTGCTGCCTTATTAAAGAAAAAGTACCCTCTTTGACTGACAAAGAGTTGAATCCAGAATTCTTCCAGAAACTGGAAACAAGGGGCAAGGATGAGGGATCAGACTAGGGTTTTGAAACTTTAAGGTATTTAAGTGACACAATTTTAAACCTTTTAGGGTATATAAGTGTGGCCAAAATAAGTAACGGTATATAAGTACAATTTTTAAAAATTTTAGGGTATATAATTGCTACCGAACACAAGTGAGGGTATATAAGTGTGAAGTAGGCAAAAGTGTTGGTATTTATGCGCAATTAAGCCTATTTTCCCCCTTTTTATTGTTATTATAAATCTGTTTACTTCTCTAAAAATTCCCCTCACTTCAAAATCCCCTCTCCCTAATTTTAATCTTCTCAGAAACAGAAGGGAAAATTGAAAAATAAAGATAAAACTCTTTCAACCCTTTTCTTCTTCCTCCTCTCACCAACACTGAGGTCTCGCTCCTCCTCAAGCTCTCTCCCCCAATGTCAACCTCAAACCCCAAGCCTACCTCCTCAATAACCTCGAAATCCCTGTTGTCGGGCTCTTTGTGCGGCTGCTGCTTGAGGTGATGGGGGGAGCAGAGTAAGAATGTGCAGGTGGGGGCTGCTGGGTGTTTGGGGAGGGTTGTGGAGAGTGCGGGCAGCGATGCGGTGGCGGGGGCGGTGATGTTTCAGAGGTTGTGTCCGAGGATTTGTAAGCTTGTTGGCGGGCAGGGGCTTGTTGCCAAGGGATCGATGCTCTCAGTGCTTTCGAGCCTCTTGCAGGTGAGGTTTTTCCCCCCAAGGATTCTGGGATGTAATGTGCTATGGGTAGCTTATTCTCTGTGTTTTATGTAGCCTTGCATAGTGTTGAGTTATTGCTAAGGGTTTGTAGTTTGCAATTGGGAAAGCAATTCAACGATAATGGTGGTAGTGGGAGAATGTGAAATCAGTGTTTCTCACTTCGTGCGTTTTGTTTCTCATATTGACAGTGTGGATAGTTTGGTGTGAGTTTATGGATATTAGGGTTTGGATCTCTTGCAACTAGCTTTTAAGAATGAGCTCTGCGAAGTGTCTTACAAATAGTATGAAAGATATTCACACGTTTGTCGGTTGCAACCATATAATGTTGCAGTGAGGCCGGTATTGTGGCGTTGGGACCAGAGTGGTGACATCAGTATTGGGAATGTTCAATCGCTACTGCAAGGCCAACCCATGTATGTACTGAAACTGTAGAAGCATTATGGTATATCAGGATGGATTTACCCCCATTTTGACTATATAAGTATTGTTTGGTGTGGGCTTGTATAGATCTATGTTTTCTTCCTCTCATAACCCTTTTTAGTGGTCATTTCCTCCTAGTTCTCTCTAACATAGCATTAGAAAGATGTTTAATTTTTGGGAATGATTAGTTAATGTGGGAGTTAGCTATAGAATAGGATGCTTGAGTAGATGCAATATCACGTAAGTGAGATCTATGACATTATGTTTTTCCCTATTTTCTGAATAGATTTTGATCAACTTGTTTATACAAATCTGTTTCTTTTCGCTCTCTGTGTTTTTTTCGGGTATTCTATATCATGATGGAAAGTACGATTCCGTTGCTTTTCTAATAGAATATACTGTTGCCACCCTTTATGACTAATACTTTAATGCATAGGTTTCACCACTAAAATGAGCCATTCGAAGATGCTTAATTCTACTCCTACAATATTTATCTTGTAGTTGATAGCTAAAAGGACACCTGCCTTTTGAATCTATAGCAGGTAGGAGCAATCACCCCTCAGCATATTCCAGCAATACTACTTTGTATGCATGAATGTCTTGACAACAGTGACTGGGCCACCCGTAAAGCAGCAGCCATATATTGAGTAGATTGGCATCTAATTCAAGTGAGTTGCAACAATAGCTGCTTTAGAGGTTTGTCGGTTTGATAAGGTAACTTTGTGCACTTTCTTTCTTTCAAGAACAAACATGTCAGAACATTGAGCAAAATAACTACAAATCATGTATCTATCAAAGTTCTGTAACTGGTTCACATTCACAATTAATTGCTGGTGCTGGGACATAGGAATATAGAATGAAGAATGCCGACAGATGTATGCACAACATGACAATAAAATGTAATAAAAACTGTATATTTCTAATCTATAAAATCATAACTCAACAATGCCCTTGAGAAAGTAGTATACATCAGGCTGATCCTGAATATCTGGGGATGAGACTTCACGGTTATAATTTTGTAGATCATAGATCAAATTAGTTTGATGCAACTTGATTCAAAGGTAAGGTCTTTGATAAGTTTGATTTCTGTTTATTAGACCTTCTGGTCTGCTCTCAGCACCGATTTTGGATTCAAATTTTTGCATCTTGTCTCTTACTATGTGTTCCCTCTGTTGTTCGTAGATTATGCAATAAAGTAAGCAAATTTCACACGTTAAAGGAAGTGTATTCACGCGGAGATGTGTTTTTACCTTCTGTGATTTAGTCTGTATTTACACTGTGGTTGTAGGTTTTGTCTGTTATCTTTGTTAGTGACATTTACTTCTTGCATTAGATAAAGCAAATTTTGTATTTTAATTGTAGAGCAGACTTAACTTGCTACAGGTTACCCTGCTCGGTGATCATCAAGTTAAAGCAATATTCAAATAAGAAATTTCTCCTTAGGTAAAACCTGTGAGAGACAGCATGATGGAAGCATTGCAGCTATGAAAGAAAATTTCAGGAAAAGGGGGAGACGATGCAGCAGAGAATCTAAAAGGTCTATCCTGTGTATATATTCTCTCATGTACTTTAGCTTTCAAGCATTAATGTTGATTCAAATGAAATGTTGCAGGAGATAAAAATTCCAAGCCAATTGATACTGAAGAGAAGGCGTATAATAAAAAGTCAACTCCTAGTCGTAGAAGATTGGAATCTGTGAAAGATTCATCTGCTGGCACTTCACCTACTGGCTCAGATTCTATCTCAAAAGAAAAAGGCAGCAATGTACCTGAGAAAGCTGCTTCCTTATTAAAGAAAAAAGTACCCACTTTGACCGACAAAGAGTTGAATCCAGAATTCTTCTAGAAACTGGAAACAAGGGTTAAAGATGAATTAGCTGTAGAAGTTGTGGTACCTTGTAGGTGTCTTAAGTTGTCAGAGGGTGAAGAACAAGATTTGACTGCCAATGATTCAGGGGCTCCATCAAGCAATTATGAGGCTTTAGCCCGTGATTCAAATGAATCTCAAGCACGCAAGAACATTAATTTTTTTTATATTGAGAAGGCATACAACAAACTGCATGATTAAGATGAATTTGCTAGGGATAAGTGGACTGAACAAAGAGGCTTCAGGGCTAAAGACATAAAATTGAGGGCTTCTGATGTTGCTGATAGAGCTGAACCAAGTCAGAGAGATCCCTCTGGCATCCGTACTAGATTTTCCAGGGCTGATGGCAACAATGATGCCTCCTTTATGAATGGCAAGGGAAACTGGCTGGTCATTCAGAGGCAATTGTCACAGTAAAGAGACAACAGGCCAATCTCATGAACATGTTGCAGGTTTGTCACTAAAGTTATGTTTTCAATTTATTTTCTCCCTTTCTAAGTGGTGCACAAAGCATTGCTATATCTTGAAAACATAACGGATGCCGTATTCTTTCTGCAGTTTTTAGGTTAGCACAGTATTGCTGTTGGAATGCTCTGAATGATAGATTGATGATATTTTAGAGGTTGAAGTTAGATATATTCGTGAATATTTTTTAGGTGCATTACAGGTTCTTCTAGAGGTGCTTATCACAAGAATTTGTTCAATGTCATAAATATATTATTCGAGCCCTTTATGTATTTTCTGTTTTGCAATTTAATTATCTCTAGAAGTGACATTCAACTTGTGATTGGACTTTCAATAAATCATTCTTGATTAATGTGGACTTTTTGTGCCTGCACTTCTGGTAGGATTTAACACTTGTTTGTAGAGATGTTTCTTACATGTTTATGTATGATAAGCTTGTGATAAATCTACAAGTAGGCCTTTTGTCATGATGCATCTCCTTTTTTATTATCACACTTTTTTTCTCACTCTTAAGGATTTTCATTTCGAGTGTGCGAGTAGTAATTTTCATGTATTTCCTGTGTTCTTTTCTACAAATCGTGAAGGGGCTTCTCTGAGAGCCATTGTTTTGCAAGATCTTTTCTTTTGAAAGAGGATTAATTTCACATATGTCTCTGCACTATTGTCCTTCTATAAGTCATTTCTAGACTTGGTAATCAACAGTCTACAACATCCATCCATTAGGATAGTTAACTCTCCACTATTTGTTTAGTCCAAAGATTCGAGTCCTTCATATGCTAAATATCTTTCAAAACTAAAGGACATGTTTAGAAAATAAGGATGTCAACTGTATGCTAACTTGCCTCGTCACAATCTTTTAGGAAGTTTGCATAAGTATGTGCAATAGTGATGATTCTTATTTTGTAAATATCAGGGTTTCATGGGTGGCACTCATGACAGCATGATTGCTCTTGCAAGAGAGTCCGTGGGCTTGAGAGAGTTGTTGAGGAAATGGCATGGGATTTGTCATTATCATCCAGCAGAAGAAGCAATGATGTGATACTCGGATATACAGGTTCCCTTGGCAGGATGTCAAGCAAGTATGACGGTCTCCACGATTATTCGAGCTCAAAGTATATGGTTGTGTGCCATTTGCAAAGAGATTTCTCTCATCTGAGAACATATCTTCTGGCATAAGATGAAGAGATCCATCTCGGAGGTCAGATTTCGAATCCTGGGACTCTTATGGTTACTCAAGAAATAGCCATATGGGTTTGAGTAGAGGCTTAGCTTCTGCTTCAATTGATGCAAGATCACCAAGCACTGAACATGAAGGCAATCAACGAGGCAGCAGAAGAGCTTGGGATAAAGGGCAAAGGCCATTTAGACCTGGTGAGGGTCTTTCAACTTGAAGTGTTTGGCAAGCATCAAAACATGAGGCGACCTTGGAAGCTATAAGGCTGGCTGGTGAAGATAATGGTACCTGACGAACTGCAACGAGGGTTCCTGAATTAGATGCTGAAGTTTTGACTGAGGATAATCCAGGTGAGGATAGGGGCCCACTTTGGGCGTCACGGACACGAGCAATGGATTCGCTTCATGTTGGTGATGTGGATTCGGCCTATGCAGAGGTTTTGTCTTCAGGGGATGATGTCTTGCTTATACTGAGTGGAAGATCATGCCTGGTTTTGGATCAGCTTTCGAGTGAGGTAGTGAGTGAAGTCTTCTATGCAGTTGGGCAATTTTTGTTAGAACAAAGTTTGTTCGATATAGCTCTGACCTGGATCCAGCAGGTATGTCTTTAAAATTATTGTTTCATCAGTTTACAGCTATAGTATCATCTTAGCAAGCCTCTTGATTAAATGATGCCCTGTACAGGCCTATCCTGTTCTTTATTCTTCCTAACTCTGCCCGCTTGTAGAGAAAAGGTATCAAACTAAAAGCCTCTGGAAAGAATAAGATTGAATGATATTTAGGAGGTACTGTGCTATTGATCCTGACTAGGCTGCTGCACAAGGGGAATCACAATGATACAAGTATAACCATTGTGAGTGTTTATTATTTTTGGAGATACAAGTATAACCATAGTGAGCGTTTATTATTTTTGGAATTCCCAGAGTTTGTATCTGGAGACAATCAGGTAGTATTTTTTCGCTTTCCAGTGTATTTGGTATCATGTAGAAAGAAACAAATTGTTCGCCCAAGAGTAACAATGAGACCTCTAATGTTTTCTTCTGACTTAGCCAGGAACATGCCTTTTAATTTCATAGTCTCCTATTTTTCTCCCTTAGGACTCACCCTAGGACAAAAAATGATTTTCAGTTGAGTGATAGGAGATTCAAACTGAAAATTTGCTCCGCTCATCTCGGCCTATAGAGTTCTTAACAACCGAAACAAACTTATTTTAGTTGTTTGGGGTTGCATCAAGTGATGAGTAATTAAATGGTTGGTTATGCCTGGCTCATGGTTTAGGAATAGAATTAGATCTTTGAAGTGCAGAGTAGTATGACACGACTTATTTGAGACAAGGCTCTGCTCACAATTAAATAAACAATAATACATTCTTGTTCAACTCAAAGTGGAGACAGTAAGGACTTGGCTTTCTTGTAATTGTTGTATCCTTCACATGTATATTTTCAAGGGAAAGTGGAGACAGGAAGGACTTGGCTTTCTTGTAATTGTTGTATCCTTCACATGTATATTTCACATGTATATTTTCTGATTAGAAGTTCTATTTCAAGATTTGACTTTGCTGAAATTAATTCCATCCTTATTTCCAAAAAGAGCTAGCAGGTTGTGGCAATGACAGTAAAATTTACAGTAGTGCAATTGATGTATATATCCTTGTTCTCCTGCGCGGATTGTGGAAGTATATAACCTATTATCACATATACGTTGAATTCATGCAGCATTTCTGTAACATAGTTTGTTACTTGTGTTTGCAGTTGACAGAATTGTTAATGGAAAAGGTCTCTGATTTAGTGAACTTCCATTGGAAGTGATGAAAGAAATTCTGTTGAGTTTGAGTGAGGTTTCTGGAATTGATCTACTGGAGGATTGGGAAGGGGCAACTGTGGATCAAACACTAAAGCAGTTGGCATCATTTTGGGAAATTAATATACAAAAGTTCAGCAAGTTAATATGGCAAAGTTTCTAATATGATTGGAGTGCAACTTCTTTATTTCATTTTTTCCCTTTTCTAGATTTTGCTAGGTTTGTCAGAAGAATATACTTCGTGTAATGTAATGTTAAGAAGGTGCTGTATTGTATAAGTTCATTTGTATCAGATACAGACTTCATTGAAAATATTCTTGAGTATCTGTTGCAGAAATGTTATCAGCATTGTTGAGTTATGAGATGAATAAGTTATTATGCAGATACGTTTGCTGATCTTATGTGATCAATATTAACAAATACGAGAGTTTATTGAAATCTTTCTCTATTTCAGTCTCGTGTAGAAATAAGATCAACATGTTTTACTGTTGGACTATATGAGTGTTGGTTCTCTGTAGTTTAAGGATGCAATGAGTTGTGTTTGTTCTATATACAAATAATCAGCTCTAAAAGCCCCAAAATTTTGCAATTCATTTAAGTGTGTAAAAGAATTGAATAAATGCTATTCTATGATACCCTGCGCCCTCACATTTCACTGAAGAAAAGGCTGTATAATTGATGTGTGTACAAGGTACTGGACTCAAAGCTCCTCAGCAGTGGCAGAGCTGCAACATGTAGTATATAACAACATGAAGGAAATTTTGTCCTCAATACATCAATTTCATATAACAACAACATGAAGGAAATTTTGTCCTCAATACATCAATTTCATATAACAACAACATGAAAGAAATTTTGTCCTCAATACATCAATTTCATATTTACAATTTCTTCTAAAAGTTCATCATCACTCTTGGCCGAAAAAAAAAGACATTTAATCAAAAGTTCTTTAAAAGAGTTAGGAAGCCCTTTACAGAAGACTTTTGATGAACAGCCATCTGAATTGGTTCTGCTTACAGGTTTCTAGTCACAAAATTTTGTTGACTGAACTAAAGCACAGCCGAGATCGTAGCCCATGGCAGCAGGTAGTGTACCAAGTCTTCTGCTCTGTCTCTAGAACCTGCGATTCTGATATCTATGTTCTTTAGGAGGTGAAATGGAATTTGCTGCGAGCTGCTTTCTTCAATTCCATTATCAATGAGAATACTAGTTGCACACAAATTTTCTCTCTAATACAAAAAAAAGAAAGAAAGAAAGAACAAGACATTAGTCAGTTGATGAATTATGGAGTAAGAAAAAGTAAATTTATAGGCCCTCACCTCTCCTCTGAGTGTGAGGTTCTCCAACTTTGGTAAATATCTAAGCAGGTGGCGCACAAAATTAAAGCTTTCTAATTCGTTGCAATCTCTCCATACCCCTACACTGAGTTTCCTAAGCTTGTGAAACATTGGAAGCTCCAGGAAGTCTTTATCCTGCAAAAGCTGGAACATGGCAAATAACAAATATGTCAGACGAAATTTGTTGAGCACTTTAAGTACACAAATGCAGAATGACCCACAAATATATCAAGTAAATATTGTTGAACAATTTGTAAAACAAGTTAAATCAAATTACAGCCATACCTCAGGATTTTTGGTTGAGAAGCGGATCTCTTGCGCAGCTGATAAATTTTCAATAACATTCATGATTTCGGGAATTCGTGTAGCATTGTCATCACCAACCAAGGTAACTTTGGATATAACCGGAAGATTCCCAAAGTAAACAGAATTTAATATGCTCGTATGCTGCGCAAGATCATTGTTGACGTAGATCAGTTCTTCTAGACTAGGACAATCAAGTATTACTTTAGCCTCTCGGATATGGCAGTTTTCAATGGTCAGAATTTTAAGATATCTTGATGATATCATTCCAGACTTAATCAAACAGCTGTCGAGTCGTAGTTCCTCAATTTCTGGGCTCCCTGCATAGAGCTTATCCACTTGAAAATTTAAGATGGCGTCGGACAGATACAGTTTCCGTAGTTGTCTGAGCCTAGCAGCTTTAGGCTCATCTATGATCTGATGCTCACATTCCAGTTCCAACTCCTCGATTGATTCACAGGATAGGAGACACTGAGGCAGAATTATGGGTGTATGCTCGATAATGTCTCCAATGTGTACATTCATCACTCTAACATGGTGGGTAATGGCATATCCAAGCCAGTCGTGTAAGGCTGACAGCTGAACTCTGGCATTCCAGCTCAAACTGAATGAGTCAACCCCATATGTTCCATTGCGAAACTTAAAAACCGAATTGACAAACTTTATAAAGTTTCTGTTTTCATCAATTATTGACTGATGTTGATCATTCAATATGATGTAGGGCGTGGTAGCCCACAGATGTTTCCAGCCACTAGTATACACAGATAGCCTCACGAGGTCATTCATGTCTAAATCTGAGAACACTCTCTGTAGCATTTCCTTTGGAAGCTTCTTTATTGCAATATTGCTACTCTCCATTCCTACTCTCTGTAAACCCTCTTCCATTACCTATTTGATAAACTGAGTTTGTTCAGAAGTTCTATCCAAGAAAAGAGAGGGCAGAACTGAAGTTCAAATGAAAAGACAAAAGTTTGGGTATAACCCATTTCAGATATTGTGAGCTGAGTTTTTACCTAAAATAAATCTTACAACGCCACTACTGGTATTGCTCCAAAAAGGAAAAGAAAAGAAAAGGGGGGGAAAAAAAGAAAAACAGATCATCACATAGATTATTACTCAATGCACTATCATATCACAAATTAATACCACTTCAAATTTCCACATTGATTAAAGAACAGCATGATGTCGGCGCTCATTAAGGCTACTAATCACTATAGAATTCAATATCAATTAGCAATACTAAGAAAAATTTAGGAAAAAAAAATCAAAGAAATGGGTAATGACCCATTTTAATCTCAACATTCACAAACATAAAAGCCAATTTTTTATCATAAACATATCAAGAACTGCAGAGATATCAAGGTATATAATTCTTTAAATAGAGAAACATAAAAGCCAAACTTTTATCAACGACATATCAAGAATTATCAGAGATATCAAGATATAAAAAAAATGTGTAGTGACCCGTTTCAATTTTCTACCATAAAATTTATAAAATGAAGATTGAATCAGCGTGATGAAATCTTGCTACAAATTCTGGTAATTGCCCCGAAAGCAAAAATCAAAAAATTCTTTAAAGAAACAAACAGAGCAAAGAGAAGCAATGAGGGGGGTAAAGTAGCTTACCCTGCTCGGAAAAGGAGAAGATCAAGTGATTAGATTCTTTGGTTGAAGCTGAAATCCTGCTGCAAAATCAGGTAATTGCCCTGAAAAGAAAATTCAAACAAATTCTTTTAAAAAACAAACAGGGCAAAGAGGAGCAATGAGGGGGTAAAGTAGCTTACCCTGCTCGGAAAAGGAGAATATTTACCAATTCGAGTCTTTGGTTGAAGCTCTTTGGCTTTGGTATTTGTAGGTGGCGCACAAATGTTTTCTTGTATTTTCTCTATTTATAAGGATACCAATGTTGTCGGAGAGGATGAGTTTGAGTTTGCCATTCTCGTCGACGGTTGATTCAAGGTTTGGTGAGGTTAAGTCGATCGAGTCTAAATTCTTAACCCCATTGACCACATAAATGTTCGCCCAATGAATGGTGCGCCCGCTTTATTAGCTCGCCACTATATCTATGCGTGAAGCTAGTATTTGGAGTGCTGGAACTGCTACGCGCCCATGCAAGTATTTTCCTACGCGCCCAATGGGCTTTTAGAGCTTTGGACCTAACCGTTGACTTTTGTCTCTTTAAGTCCGCTTTGTAACGTATATGGCCTTAGATTTAGGGCCTCCTCCCCTTAGCCAATTTGTGAGCTTCTTCATCATATCTGATAAGGGGGTGTTTGGTTCACTCTCTTTAAGTCCGCTCGGAGATTTTGTGCTCTTTGCTTCTAATGGCGGACTGAAGGTATTTGTAGGCGAAGCGGGAGAGTCTTGAGAGAGAGAGAGAGATGGGCCGAAACGAACATCACCGCCAAGGCCCACAAGCTCTTTGGCTTTGGTAACTTAATATACACTAAAGCCCATGAGCGTTCACTAGTTTGTAATAAACCCCATGAACTTTCAAAAATCGCACAAAACCTTAAAGAACTTTTCAGTTCTAATTTACCAGGGTTATCTACAAAACTCAGAAAGTTCATTGGGTACAAAATGACATTTTAAAAATTCATGCTGGTTTAGTGTAATTTACCTAAAACTTTGTGGGGGTTTCTGCAAAAAATTATTAGGGTTTAGTGTGATTTTGAAAGTTGATGGAGGTTCGCTACAAACTCTGAAAGTTCATGGGGCTTTATTGCAATTTACCGTTTTACCTATTCTGCCAAATATATCTATATAATCTTTTTAATGGGGCTTACTAGCACTAAAACAACCTATAGTTTCCACTAATATACCCTCACTTATTTTTGCTAAGACTTGTATACCCTAAAATTTTTTAAAACTTTTACTCATATATCCTCATCTTTTTTTCCAGCACTTATATACCCTAAAGTTTTAAAAAGGTGCACTTAAATACCCTAAAGTTTTTTAAAATGTACTTAAATATCCTAAAGTTTTTTAAATTTGCAATTAAATACACTCAACTTTGCATAATTGAGGGTATTTAAGTGCAAGTTTAAAAAAATTTTAGCGTATTTAAGTGCACATATTTAAAACTTTAGGGTATATAAATGCTGTCAAAACAAATAAGGATATATAAGTGCAAGTTTTAAAGACTTTAAGATATATCAGTGCTACCAAATACAAGTGAAGGCAATAAGTGCAAAGTAGGAAAAATGATAGGTATTTAAGTGCAATTGAGCCTTTTTATGAAGAACCCAGAAAAGAAATTTTTTTTAAAAAAATTTGTCTCAAGAGATTGTCCGCAAAGAAAATATAATATTTTGTGTACAAAATTACTTTGGTATATGAAATATTAATAATTGTAATTGATAAAATATATTTGGTTAATATATATTTTCTTAATTAAATTAACAGCATGCACCCATTGCTCCATCATGTATTTTTATATGATTGTTTCTATGAGCAATGTATCAATGATTTTAGATTGTATATTAGATTTTGAGGAAATATTAAACACTCCTATTATATTATATTATACATATATGGAATGTTAATGGGAAATAAATAGTTCTTATCTATAGTAACTGTTATATTAATAATTTTTTACCTAATAATCTTAGAAGTTAATTACAGCTCAATGGCCAGAGCTCTCATGTTTAAGGAGCAGGTTGCAATTTCTCCTGTATTTTTCATTTTGCTAACAATTTTGTTTATTCGCTGATAAACCAAAAATTTAACCTCATTTATTTTTATACTCACCCACATGAGGAATTTATTTTTAAATCCACCCACTTCTCAAATCCACTTTTAGACCAGAAATTTTCACCCTAAATTATTTACAATTGCAGCTAAAGAAATACTTATTTAAAAAATCCTTTTCCTACAATAAAAGATGCATATTTAACACTTTTGCAACTAACCACATACCGGAATTTAGAAATCAACAAATAGAAAATTATCCATACAAAGAATTTGATGATAATTTAATGCAGTTAATACTGCACAAAATATCTTTTTTACATGCAACATTAGTTGCATTTATAAGTTCAGTATACGCATACAAATTTACTAGTTATAATTTTAAATACACCATCAGGATAACTATACATAGGCGGTTATCAACTGAATATAAGATAACTTTCACAAAATTCTCATGGACTTTAAAACCTATCAAACTTTCAGGTTATATCAGAACCCCCTTAACTAATGCAAATTCTCATAAAACTATAATTTTGGGTTAATTTTAGAAAAACCCCCTCAACTATGGCTCTTGTCTCACAAAACCCCTCAACTATTTAATCTACACAAAACCCCCTCAATTTTAAGGGTGTTGTAGATAACCCCCCTCAATTTTCAAAAGTATCATTTAACCCCCTAGCTTTCATCA
>JBAKGM010002224.1:0-12634 GCA_037177215.1 Asparagus racemosus | reverse complement strand
GAGAGTTTGTTTTAGGGTTTGGTGGTGAAAACTTGTAACTCTAACTTGTATTCTCTCTTTCTATTAGTAAAATTTCCTCCTCATTGCCCCGTGGACATAGGCAACTTACCAAACCACGTAAATCTCGTGTCTTTACTGTTTTATTGTGTTCTTGCTTGGTTTGTTTACTTGTTTGACGTGTTTTCTCGGATATATGCTACCGGCGTGCGCCCAGCATTTTCATCTTGGCAAACTTGGGGTGGAATTTGAAGCTATCATTTAAATTGAACTTCAGAAGTCTTGAAAGATATTTCATTCTCAAAATGAAAAGATAAGGAAAAAGAAGGTCTCCATGTCCAAGCCCTCTCCTTCCATGAAAATAACCATGTATGGCTCCATTGAAGAAAATAAAGTAGAAGGAGATGAAAAACATGTCATAATCCAGCTAACAAATTGAGTAGGAAAACCCATGCCACAAAGAATATCATGAAGGATGCTCCAGTCCATGGTGTCATCAGTTTTCTTAATATCCACATTGATTAAACCCCTAGGAGAAATATTTTTCCTTGAATAGTGCTCATCACCTCATGAGCTATCAAAATATTATTTCTAATGACCCTGGCCTTAGTGAAAGCATTTTGAGCTTCACTAATAATGGAACAGAGAACCTTTTGTAGCCTACTAGCCAAAAAAATTTATATAACTTTATAAAACAAAGTTGCAACAAGAGATAGGCCTAAAGACCGACACAAACTTAGGACAAGAAATTTTGGGAATGAGAGCTATAGTTGTAGCATTTACCTATCCAAGCAATTTGCCATTAAAAAAGAAGTCCTTCACAGATTTCATTAAATCCTCTTCAATAATGTCCCAAGCTTTATGAAAAATTTTAGCTGAATAACCATCTGGGCCTGGAGCTTTTTCTTTAGATATTGAGAAGGCAGCACATTTGATCTCCTCATTTGATACTGGTAGACATAAGCAATGTTGCTAATCAGAATTTAGACAATGACCACTTTGAATAATTTCAAGTTTTGGTTTACCAATCCCTTCAGGTAAAGACCCCATTAGCCTTTTATAGTAATTGAGAATTTCATCTACAATATCTTCTCCTCTGTTAATCTATTATCATGTACATCATATAATACAAACACCTTGCTGAAGTGTCTCCTGCTTTTCATTGCAGAATGGAACAACACTGTACATCTATATCCTTGAATTTGCCATCTAATTTTGGCCCTTTGTTGATAAAAAGATATTTCATCATTAGCAGGTCTCATGTATTTATTAACTTCTCTTTGTCTTGCATAATAAGCTCCTAATTCGAAGGATTACTTTACAATTGAACCTGAATATGATCCAGTTCCATTTTGGCTCTCATTACATGATTACTTATATGCTCATAATCCTTCTTGTTAAGTTCTATTAATTTATTTTTTAGCTCCTTCAATTTGGACACAAACTGAAACATATTGCATCCCTTAACCCTCTTCTGCTACACTGTCTTAACAATGCTCCTGAAATTTGTATGATTAGCCCACATATTAAAGAACCTAAAAGGTTTCTTAAAATTACACTGATCCTCAAATACTGAAATTATGCATGGGGAGGGATCAGAGAATGAAGGAGGTAAAGTTCCAACTAGATGATAAGCATTAATCCAATCAGCATTTATCAGGACTCTATCAATTTTAGACCATATCCTATCCCCCACAATCTTGTTTATTTGACCAAGTGGCAATCAGTTTGATTCATACGCACAAGATGAAAATAATTAATAAACTGTTGGAAATCTTTAATTTCAAAATTTGCAATAGGAGCTCCATCTAACCTATCCTTCATGTTAAGCACACTATTAAACTCTCCACTTAGAATCTATGAACCATGAATAGATTTAGAAATAGAATCAAGAGTTAACCATAAGCACTTCCTCTCCTCTAGCAAGTTAGAAGCATAAATGAAGGTAGCGGCACAATTCACCTTACCATTTCTGGCTACAATATCACAAGAGATAAGTTGCTTGCCCGTATTAGCAAAAACTAGATCCAAGATGTTTGAATCCCATAAAATCCATATTTCTTCCATTTGAAGCATTTGTATAGTTTTGAACCCATCCCCAGTCACATACAACTTCATTGACAATGGTAGGAGCCTTACCCATCTTAACTTTAGTCTCCAAAATAGCAATGCAAGATAGGTGATATTGGAAAAGAAACTAAATAACTGTTGTTTGAGAAGTTTATTAAAGCCTCTCACATTCCAACTATGCAAGGCTCATTGAAATGAAGGTACACCTCTATCAATAAGAGGTGAGATTCTTTCCTACAGATTAACACGCCCTGTATCTTCATGAGTGGCCCAAAGTGTGAACTGATTTAATTGTGGCACTACCAATGGCTCTTTCCTATTAGCACTCTTTGTTTTTCCTGCGTTCTGCACTTGTTCCTAATGGCTAGGATCTATATGCCCCTCACATTGATTCTATTTCTCATTCTCTGCCCTTGCAACTTGCTGATTAATTTTAGCATTAATCTGCATAGGTTTAGGTACCCATTGCGTATTAGGTTTCCTACGACAACCACTTGTATCTTGCCCAAGCTTCTTACAGGTATCACGCTATTTAGATTGCTATTCATACACCACCCTTTGAACATATAAATTGCCATTTTGTCCTTGAATAGCAATATAGTTTGATAACTTTGCTGGCATAGAAACTTCAACTAGAACTCTTGCATAAGACAATCTTTGTTCCCTTGCAGTTAATTCATCAGTTGTAATAGGTTTACACACTAGACTCGCCACTTTGCTAATCCCTTTTTTGTGCCATAAATTCAATTTTAAACCTGGTAATTTAATCCACATAGGATATACATTCAATTTAAAATTATCAATATCATTATTATTACTCCGTAGCCTAAGAAGGAAAGGACTTACGCTAAAAAAATCAAGGATTCCACAATTTAACTCCTTTCAGCCTCTTATTGTGCGCCTATAGCAGTAGCCGCCCCCATTTAAGCAAATTAATGTAATTTCAAAATAAAAGCATAAAAAAGAAAAAGTTAGAACCTTTCCCAATTTATACGCCATCCATGCATAGGGGCATGCTAATCATTCTCTGTATGGTACCAATTTTAGCGGACGTCCCTGAAGAGATGAAACTAGACTTTTGAAAATGTCGAAACTAGACTTTTGAATTAATTAAAATTAACGATTTTCAATTACATTATCTATTTTCTCTTCTTTTGTGTTCCGTGTCTTCATATTTTTAAAACTCGAGCCACTTACATCCTCTTCATTGCGGCACTGCATCAACAGCTCTATTGCTTCAACACGGCACCAGCGGCTTATCGTCTTGTGGGAAGTTCTGGAGGTTATGTTTGGTTATATTGGTAACATCGTTCAGAATCACCATGGGAAAAAAAAACAACTAACCGGTTTAATTGCTATTAGTAGACTATAGACATCTCGGTAATCTTATGAAATTGGAACTTGTAGTAGAATTTTCTTGTAGAACCGTCCTAGCCTAGCCTCGCCTATTAGCCCATCAAAATGCATTCACCTAACAAATTTTCTACAATTTGGCACCAAATCTTGTTGGCAGAGTCATCTCCTTTGTATTGTCTTAAAACTACTCCGTGCAAAGGTATATGACACTACAATAAAAGTTATAAATTATGATATATTTTTTATCGCTACATGGTATATTTTTGTGTCGCACAAATAGAAATTGATACATACCAAAAGTGTGATTAGAGCATGTGTGAAGAGTATCTTTCTACATATGTGAGGATATATCACAAAACTCACGACACACATATATGTCGAGAGTAGTGACACATAGTTGTGTCACAAAACTTGTGACACATACATGTGTCAAGTGTGGTGATACATAGTTACGTCTAGACCATAAAAGTATAAAGAGTACTATTATTCAACACTATAACTTCTCAGAAGGTCACCCAGCCTAAGGTGACTCTCATTAAAACACACTCAACTACGGAGTCTTTTTTATCTCGTACACTATCATAAAAGATTAATCATGGTTGTAACTAAAATCTAAAATTTATTATTTAACCCCATCAATGGATCATCTCACAATCCATATTGGACTATTGGACTTTTTTCATTATATTTAATTGTCTATCTAATAACACAAATATGTGTCATGATTTGCCACACTTTTTATTTATGTCACTATTATTAATCCTTTACAATAGAATGACACTTTTATATTTGTCATAAAATAAGTGCGGACACATACAACTTTTGTTGTAGTGTGAGCTCTCTTATATTATTTAATGTTCAAAACCTTTTTAGGTAACTCCAAAACAGTTGAGGTTATCTGAAAATAGATTTAATACAAAAATTTTAGTGGGTGACAAATGTTTTGGGGTCATCTATAAATGGAACAAACTTTTCTTAGAGTTTTGTGAAATTTACCCAAAATTAAGCTTTGATAGAATAGTCAATTTGGATATTCAATATATATTTTCAAAGTGCAAATATGCAACTAGAAATTTTTATGGAAATTTAATTAGCAAAATGCTTATTATGAAGTGTATACGTGTACAATAAACACGAATGATAAGAACAGAGCTTTCAGGAGAAAATGGATGATGATAATGGTGTTCGAGAGAGCTTTTTTTTAGTCAAATTAGCTTTTAAGCTAGCTTTTTTATATTTAATTGTGTGGTAAATCACCAATAAGATACCTTATAAATCTCATTCCAAAAAGTTGGGATTTCCCAACTTATGAAAAATAAACTTGTTGATGCTCAGATCACACAGTCACTAACCTCCGTGGGATTAGAGTTTAGGAAAGTGGGGTCTGCTTCCTCTCCTAAATGCCTGGTGGTTGCTTGCGTCGGAAGGCTCTCCTGCTCCGTGGGAGTACCTGTGGAAAAGGGGCGGAGTTGGGATCTCCGGTGGTCCCTCCGATGATCAAGCTAGTATGAGAAGAGAATGAGATGAAACTGCAATGTGTGAAGTGGATATCTGGGCTAGGGCTTGCTTACCTTGTGCGTTGAATAGCTTACCATTTGTATGGCGTCGGAGGGTACTTTGGTCATTCTGACTGGCGCTACAGTGAAGTGTGAGTCAGCCTTATGCTTATGTATGTTGACTCAATGATGGAACTAGAACTGACAGTGGAGGCTGAGCCGGACAGTCTTGACAGGTATCGAGTAGAGATTGGTGTAGGAGTTAGTACTGTTCCCTTGGCGTTAATACGGAGGAGATTAGTTATGCACGCAGCCAAAGAGCTCCGAGGTGCCTCAATTATCATGTGAGATGGCGGGATCAAGGCACTGGAGATTCAATTAATGCGACAGCGACGTGCTGTCAGGTCCAAACTCCGTATCACCGTCGCCTGGGGGTGGGGGCTTGAGCCGGCCGAGTGGAGAATGTTGTGTCATCGAAGAGGCTGGCTAACACTGCCCTTCGCATCGTCCACAAGGGTAGTCGACTTGGGGGACAGCTAGTTTCATCCCCGAGTTGACTTGCAAGGGTAGGTTGACTGAAGGGTCATGGAGGACGGCACGTACCGTCATTCGCGTCGTCCCCAAGGATAGTCGACTTGGGGGATGACTAGTTTCGTCTCCCGAGTCTACTCACAAGGGTAGGTCGGCCGAAGGGTCATGGAGGATGGCAAGTACAGCCATTCGCGTCGTCCCCAAGGATAGTCGACTTGGGGGACAACTGGTTTCGTCTCCCGAGTCAACTCGCAAGGGTAGGTCAGCCGAAGGGTCATAGAGAACAACAAGTACCACCATTCGCGTTGTCCTCAAGGATAGTTGACTTGGGGGACGACTGGTTTCATCTCCCGAGTTGACTCGCAAGGGTAGGTCGGCCGAAGGGTCATGGAGGACGGCAAGTATTGCTATTCGCGTCGTCCCCAAGGATAGTCGACTTAGGGGACAACTGGTTTTATCTCCCGAGTCGTCTAGGGGATTCACCTTAGAGTAGCCTAAGCTCGCTTTCTTACCTTAAACATTGGTATTTCCTTCAGAACCCGAAGGGTAATTAATAAAAAATGTTCAGGACCATAACAGTTGGCCCCTTTCACTTGGAGTCGCCTTTGAGATGGGTTCGAGCGAAAATAGAGATTGGGTCCTGGCTGAAGAGAACATGTCTAGAAGGAAGGTTGCGAAGGTTCCCACGATGGGACGGGGTTGACGTCAGCAGGCGGCTTTATATTGTCGATGCTTCGTTCTTTGCGCCCAAGGCTTCGCTTCCCGAGAGAGGTGATCTCGACCATTGAATTGTAAATGGATGGAGGACGAGGAGGAAGTTTGTTCCTCGTGGTCCTCTATATAAGGGTGAGAATCAAAGAGGAGTGAGTTTACTTGACATTTTGTAGAATCAGATCCTCGACGGTTCTCCAGCACCTTCCGGGGTGAATTCTCATGGACTCTGAACGCTTGAGTCAGTTGAATTCTTACCGCTCGAAAGTGACTACAGCGCAGATGCGGGCGTTGCACTCCCAGTTCGATATCCCAAGGGAGTTTAAGCTGACAGCCCCGGCGAGGTCAGCGGCGATATACCATCACAGTGAGGGGAAAGCCCCCTCATACATCAAGCACTTGGAATGCCGTTTGCGGTTGTCGCTGCACTTGTTCCTTCAAAAAGTGTTCGAGGCTTTGGGGGTGTCCCTGATGTAGATGAAGCCCAACTCCGTAGCAGTGCTAGTGGGCTTCGTCGACATTTGTTTGTGGCTGGGGATTAACCCATCAATAAATGTGCTGAGTCACTTGGTGAGCGTGACGGTCCAGAGGGTCGTCCACTACTATCTCCAGACATCTGGGGAGTTCAAGGTGGTTCTCGACGCTCCTTCCTCGAACAAGGGATGGAAGAAGAAGTTTTTCTAGGTAGAGGGGGATAACTCTAGGCTCGACTGTTCGAGTTGGCCCGAGATTAGGAAAGGAGCTCTGCACCTGAAACCTTTGTCGGTCGCTGAGAGGCAAGAGCTAGAGCAGATAGTGTCCTACACCGGGCCGCACACAATGGGGGCACTTCTCGATAAGTCGGTCCTGCGGCTGCATGGGATCTCACTGGTGCCCCCTACTGAGAAGGATGAGAGGAGGGCCCACAACCTGACCTTCGGGGGGCGTATAGGTCGAGCGATCACAGCCAAGCCAGCTTCCTCCGAAGGGTCTTTGGAAGAATCTCGGGGTGAATTGGCACCTGGGCTAGCTAAGCGGCTCTGAACCGGGACAGACCCCGAAGGAGCTATGTCTCCCTCAAGGTGGAGGGGACGACCAGAGGTGCCACTGCTAGTATGCCCCAGGGCTTCCGTAGGAAGTGGCAGAAGAAGACCTCTCGTGGCTCGAGGGGGGCCAGCGACTAGGGGAGGCCCAGGATGCCCCGATGGAGATGGAGTCATCTGACTCAGAAGGCGTGCCTACCTCTCAGCCTTTTGAGGTCAAACACTAGGCTACTGAAGAAGCGACCCTGCGTCGGGAGAATATCCAGGCCGGGGCAGCAGCCTCAGATTCTCTAGCAGAGGAGGCCCAAAGGCCAGGCAAGGAGCCAGCTAGGGCCCAGAGCAAGGGCTTCGCACCGGCAGGGTGGCCCTCACCCTACTATTTGGCCGAGTCTGAAATTGGGGCTTGGACCAAGACGAGGGACTTACTAATTGGGAAACTTCCTCCTTGTGGGAGCTTTGAGGAGGAACCTGATAGCGAGCATCAGTTCAACCCTGCCAATTATATGGATGCTCACTCCTCCATGCTCAAGTCTCGCTATATGCAGGCTAAGGCCGTGGAGCAGTTCAGCCTCCCTAATGATGAGGAACTTCTGAAGGACATTCCCGATGTGGGCCTCCATGTGATCCTTCAGAGTTATCTGACGCGCGGGTGCCTTGTGGAGCAGGAGATATATCGTTGCCTGGCTCAGGGTCATCCCGCTTACGAGAGGTTCCAAAAGGTGGGTGGAGGGCACGACGTCACCAAGGATGCAGAGTTCGATCACATCGTTGCAGATCTCTTGGCAAAACAAGCTGAACTCGACGACTGGTGCAGTGAGATGGAAGTGAAGGAGCGGCTGATAGCAGAACTCAAAGCTTGTTGACCAGGGGGTTAGCTCTGCTAGCTCGGTCAGTGAGGCATTGAAAGAGCGGGACTTGGCGATGATGCAAGTTGCTATCGAGAAGCAAGTCGCTCAACACGCCAAGGCCCAACTCGAGGAGGAGCTGGTCGGCAAGCGGAGGCTCCAAGAGAAGTGCGCTCAATTGGAAAAGCCTTTGAGCCTAGCTGAGAGTAAGGTCTCATATTTGGAGTCCTCCATCTACCATTTGGTCGTTATGGAAGAGAGTCGGCCTTTAATTGTCGAGGAGTATCGTCAAAGCGCGATGGGAAAGATAGAAGTTACGCTAGCCTACAAGGCTGGCTGTGACTATGTGGCAGCGCAATTATTTGTCGAGCGTCAAGAACCCAGAGGCCGGCCTCGATATCCTCCCAGCATCGCCAACCACATGGACCTCCTTGCCAACGTGGAGAAGGCAGGTGGAGGCTATAATGTGGAAGGAGGTGACGGCATGGACGAGGAGAAGGGGGCTCAAAGCTGGTCGACTGAGGAGTCATCTGGGGGAGTCGAGAAGGGTGATGGCACAAGCTCAGTCTAGAAGGAGGGGGTCGACGTTCCCCACGAAGCTCCATCGACCCCTCCACCTTCATCGAACGTCTCTTTGCCTCTGGCTCGTGGAGCAGGCATGACTTTTTTGTAATTTTAGCTTCCAGGATTGGAAGAATATAGCTTGTTTGTATTTTTGTATATGTATATGTTTGGCAATCATAATGAATAGCATAATTTCTCCCCTTCTATGCTTTTCTATATTTTTCTCTTTTTTCACAATTTCTTGTGTGACTCTCTGTGATGTGTTGGCGACACGCTTGTCGACTCAACGAGTTGGGTTCGCGTTTGCAGTATCCTTATGAGTTCACCTTCTCTTTTTTGATATGTTAGGTTTACGGTAGAGTCATCCTGAGAGGCTGTTACATCAACTGGGAGTCATCTCTTCAGGACTTAGCTATTGTGAACTTTTTATTTTGGTTGTGGTTTGCGATGGCAAAAAGTAGGGGGTTGGCTAGGCCCCTCTTCTGAGCTGATAGGCTTGGAGATTTTGAGACGTGATTGAGCCGAGTCACTGTGCGTGACGTCATCGTACTTCAGTCGTCAGTACCGCTTCGATTTCCACGCAGAGTATGGTGGGGAATCAGAACGGGCGGCGTTGTGATTTTCGAAAGGCAGTTTCGATCTAGCCCTAATCTGGACCGTCGATCTCAAAGTAGGGGAACCATTCAAAAGTTGCCACGCGAGCCTCTATCTTCCTATAAATGTCCCTCTTCCTTCATCCCGCGCCTTCTTTACATAACTCCAAAGACTAGAACTTTCTCTTCGTACTTAGAGCTCTAAAAAACTTTCTAGTGGCTGCTTCTTCCTCTGCTCCCATCGACAGGCTTGGCTTCCTTGCCCCCATCCACTCAAAGGTGGCGAGTGAGGATCTGGAAGCCCTCTCCGAGAGGTATGACATCCTGACGGCTTTCAAGCTTTCTCTGCCGGAGAAGGAGGAAGCTGTGTTTGAGCACGGTCCTGATAGGGAGCCAGTGTACCTAGCCCATATGGAGTATGGGCTGCGGCTGCCCCTCCCCTACTTTGTGAGGAGAGTTTGCGAACGGCTAGGGGTCTCCCCTATACAATTTGCTCCTAACGCCATTGCTATACTGATGGCGTTCATGGTGATTTTCTACTAGGTGGGAGTCGAGCTGACACTCCAGCTCTTCAGCCATCTCGTGAGTGTCAAGATGATGAAGAAAGACGCCCATTTCTTCTTTGTTAATTCGGACGCGAAGCTGGTGAACTTCCCCGAGTCCAACAAGGCTTAGAAGGAGAAGTTCGTCTGGGTCTTTGGGGCCGACCCCATTCTTGCTTGCCATTCATGGGCAGAGATCGAGAAGGAGGCGCTGAAGCCGCTTCCCCTTTTGGCTGAGGAGCGTATGGACTTAGAGAGAGTTCGCTCCTACGCCGGGTCTCGGGACTTCAGCAACCTGTTCGACTCCGCCTCCCTTAGAGCGGCAGGTCTATCCCATTCTCAGCCGACAGAGGCTGACATGGAGAGGTCGGCTGCTTTAGGCCATGCCGGTCCTAGGTAGCCCAAGGACCCGAAGGCTTTTAGAGTTGGCCAAACTAGCCGTACCCTGACCGCCTGTGAAGAGGGTAAGGGCTGCATTATCGGCCAAAGAGGCCAAGTTTTGGAGCAAGAACTCAGACAAGATGGCCGCCATGCTAACATCTCAGCTAGGCCTTTCTGGGCCTGAGGGGTCTGAGAAGAAAAAGAGGAGGATGAAAAAGTCTGCTCCCAAGGACAAGCCTAAGGCGGCTGCTTTAGCCCCAGCTGATGTTGCTATGGCGGGCACCTCTATCCCTGTCGAGGTGCAAGCTCAAAGGATGTCTCCTCCCGACCTATCGATCAAGGAGATTGGCGCCAATGTACCTTCCCTCCCTGGGGGTGAGATTCTCCCTGAGGGGCAAGTACCAGAGGCTGTGCCCATCGACTTGGATTCTCAAGTGGGGCAGGGTCTTGTTTCGGCCCTTCCTCCTGAGTCGGCCCGCGACTCAGCTGAGGAGCCAACGGCTAGGGAGAGGGCGACTACTGAGTCAGCACCTGCCCCCCACATGGCTGGGGGTTCCACTTCTTGACTCCCCTTCTACCACAAGTTGGGGGAGATAGGAAAGCAGACATGGATGGAGATCCATGACAAGCTTATTGGCGACTTGGAGGAGGGGTTCTCGCCTAGGGAGGACCCTCCCGAGTGTGAGAGGTTCATCCCCAGCTACTTCCTTCATCTAAATGACTTGGTGTTGCTGTCGAGAAGCACTCAGCTTACCGCTGCCGACCAATCACCCTCCCCAAGGACGTAGATCTACTGAGAGAGGTGCCCACAAGAGGATTGCGCTTGGCTCTCCAGAGCTATAGTATCTGAGGGGCCCTGATAGGTGAGGAGCTGGTCGACCAGTTCGACCATGTGATGGATGCCCGTGAGTAGCTGGTGGCCGAAGTGGCCTAGGAAAAGAAAGCCGGAGAAGACGCCAAGAGGAGGATCAAAGCTCTCGAGGCTGAAAAGGAGAGGCTGGACACTAAGTGCTGCCTGTTCATGGGGAAAGTTGTCCCGATTGTCATTGATTGTGAATTCGTTACAACTCTTAGCTTTTACAACGAAATTCAAATAAAAATCGCCTTTTTATAAAGCTTACAACGAGAATCAACAAAGATTATAACTTTTTAACCCTTGATGAACAAATGCAGGATCTATTTTTCAGATTTTCGTTTGCGTGGGATCTTGACCTGTGCCGGGGACTCTTTTATCCGCCCGTGGACCGCCGCGTGATCAGATCTAGGTGCTAGATCTACACATCAGCAGTGATTATTTCACAAAGGAAATAATCGCCGACGGGGATCAACTCACGAAGGAGATGATCGCCAGAGTGGGTGAAATCGACAAAGTGAAGTCACGCACGAACCCTGAGATTAAGACAAACCTTAATCTAGAGGGTTGATCTAATAGATCTGACCTGGACCCACCTTGATTCTTCTCCTCACCGTGTGGCTGAGACACCAAGTGGTGTCTTGGCCTTGGCCGAAATACTATTTTGGTTCCCATACTTTTCCGATCTCGATTTGTCCGATATTTTGTCTGATCTCGATTTATCCAGTCGCATCAAATCTGAATTTGGTTGATCATCTCGCTGATTTCGAAGCTCGATCGATTCAATTCCATCGACGTTTGGGTCCGATTTCATCGATCTAAGTCCGATTTGGCTCGAAGTTGTCAGTTTTATCAATTCGAAGCTTCCCGATTAGATTTATTCCATGATTTATCACTTTGTTGACTTGCACGCCTCACCGACTACATCATCAATGGCCCACCGAAAACTCTGCGTAGGGTATCAATGGTCGTGGGGAATCAATGGTCCGCCATTGCATCGTTGGATAGCTCACCAATCATCAACCCACTGTTAGGAGTCATATTCGGGTACTTATAGGCAATTTTCAATGCCTACAGATACTCCCTACAAAGTGTTTCAATCTCGATCTTTTATAGAAGAGCCTGATATACTTTGGACATGATAGGCCCAAACCTTCAGCCGGTGTAACAGGACCTGAAAATGGCATCGGTCTTTGATCTCTCCATTCCTTCCAGATTATCCAGTGCTTTGTAGGATGGCTAAAAGTGTCACAGTACTGCATTTATTGTCTGACCACTGTCGAAATCTTGACTTGAAATCGATAGGTGAACTTACTTTTTGCTCTGACTCGTGTTGGTGATTTGTCATTGGACTAACCATCCAATTCGTTGAGACTTAACCTTCAATCGGTAAATTCTCCATTGCGACGCGTTGACCAGCTCAAAAATTGTTCAGAATTTAGCCTCTGATTCACAAATTCTTCACTATGACGCGTTGACCGACGTCGAAATTTTTTTCAAGATCTAACCGTTGATCGGTGAACTTTTTGGCGACGACGCGTTGACCAGCGTCAACACAGTTTATGCTCGTACGTTTACTGGAGTTTCAGGGATTAGTTTATCACATATACCCATTTAGAGGTCATCGAGTTATCCTTAAAAATATTTTATGAAAATAATCTCCAGGAACTTCT
>JBAKGM010002203.1:0-12637 GCA_037177215.1 Asparagus racemosus | reverse complement strand
GTCAACACCTCAAACGTATTGTCGGTTTAGTCTTTTTTCCAATTGAAGAAGACACCAGAGTTCGATTCTGGGGAATTTTATCCTGAAGGTTAAGAAGGGATAAAGTCAACGTCTCATACGCGTTGCCAGTTAATTCTTAACCATAAAAAGAATAACGCCAACATATTCGAAAGTGTGGCGGGTCGTTATTAATAACACTAAAATCTATGTCTTACCCGCATGGGGAATTTTATTCTGAATCCTAAAAAGGAATAAGTCAACACCTTACACGTGTTGCCGGTTTAGTCTTTTTTTCAGTTGAAGAAGACACCAGAGTCCGATTCTGGGAAATTTTATCCCGAAGCCTAAGAAGGGATAAAGTCAATGTCTAATATGCATTGCCGGTCAATTCTTAACTGTAAAAAGAATAACACCGACATATTTAAAAGTGTGGCGGGTCGTCGTTAATGACACCAAAATCCACGCCTTACACGCGTGGGGAATTTTATCCTGAATCCTAAGAAGGGATAAGTTAACGTCTCACACACGTTACCAGTTTAGTCTTTTTCCAATTGAAGAAGATATCAGAGTTCGATTCTGGGGAATTGTATTCTAAACCTAAGAAGGGATAAGTCTACGCATAATACGCGTTGCCGGGTAGTCTCTTACCCGTAAAAGAGTACTAAGTCTACGTATTCGGCATCGTAGCACGAAGTCTCAAAGAGTATCATTCTTTTAGCACAACGTCACATGCGGAACGTGTTTAAATAATCCGCATGCTAGCCCGATTCAAACAGTAATCAGTAAAGGCACACCAAACCCGTTAATGGCTGCGGGTTAGCCAATAACCCTAAAGGCAACACCTCACACGCGTTGCCGGATAGCCTCTTGCCCGTAAAAGAGTACCAAGCCTATGTATTCAATATCATAGCACCAAGTCTAAGAGAGCCTCATTCTTTTAGCACAACGTCACATGCGGAACGGGTTTTGATAATCCGCGTGCTAGCCCGATTCACACGGTAATCGGTAAAGGCTCATCAAATCCGTTGATGGCTGAGGGCTTGCCAAAATCCCATGAGTATTATGGTTAATTATTTCAAACGAAATAAAAGAATCATAATTCATGGCAAGAGATCTGTTGGAACTCCTCCTATGGCCCGACTTTGAAGGAGTCCTCGTTGGCATTAAGAGTGTTCGCAGATCTTGGCGGGCGTTGGTTTCTCAGACATTACAGTTGGAGCTTCTCTATCATGGACCCTCGTCAGCTCTACGATACCGAAGTTTCCTCCTTCCACTTAGAGCTCTCACTTGAGCTTCACCATTTTGGCCATGCTCGAAGCAAAACGAGGGTGTGTACTGCCTAGACATGTTGACTTCTCGACAAGTACCATCTCAACATAGTCCGGAAAAGACTTGATCATCACACCATGTCTCCAGGCGTGTAGACAGTCAAGAAGTCTACTCCTAAAGACGAGGGCCACATACCCCTAGTTGCAAAATCTTAAGACTTGAGATTTGCCTACGCAGTAAAGCTCGACATTCAAACTGAGATTCACCTATGCAGTGAAGCTCGACATTCAACCGAGGTTCGCCTGTGCAGTGAGGCTTGACGTTCAACCTGAAGGTCGTGTCATGGCAAAGCTCGAAGTTCGTAAAGCTCGTCATAACGACCATGAAGACCCCCGGACAGCTATTCAACGGGGATATCACTCATCAAGAGTCAATTTCATCTGGCTCAAATTAGTCGAGCCTTGCTATACTCTAAAAAGGTATACGAGTATAAACTGTTTCCTATTTTATCGAGAATTTCCCAGAGGATATTTCTAAAAAAATATTCTTAGGGATAACTCGATAAATGCAATGAAGCGTGAAAATTATATCGACGCTAGTCAATGCATCGCCAACAAGGAATTTGCCGATACGCCAATAAGGTATATGAGTATAAACTGTTTCCTATTTTGTCGAGAAGTTCCCGGAGAATATTTCCATAAAAAAATATTCTTAGGGATAACTCAATAAACGCAATGAAGCGTGAAAATTATATCGACGCTAGTCAATACATCGCCAACAAGGAATTCGCCGATACTCCAATAAGGTATACGAAAATAAACTGTTTCCTATTTTGTCGAGAAGTTCCCGGTGGATATTTCCATAAAAGAAATATTTTTAGGGATAACTCGATAAATGCAATGAAGCGTGAAAATTATATTGACGCCGGTCAATGCGTCGCCGCCGAGGAAGTCAGAAATACTCTAAAAAGGTACACAAGTATAAACTATTTCCTATTTTGGCTGAGAAGTTTCTAGAGATTATTCTCATAAAATTCTCTCAAGGATAACTCACCAACCTCCAAACAGGTATATGAGGATAAACTAATTTCTAAAACTCCAGTAAACATATAAGTATAAACTGAGTTGGCACTGGACAACGCGTCTCGAATCAAAGAAATTCCTCCCGCTGTGGTTAATCTTACAACAAGATCACGGTAGAGAGTTCACCGATGAATCCCCTATTTTCTCCCTCAGTGATACTCCAATAAGGTATATGAGTCTAAACTATTTCCTATTTTGTCGAGAAGTTCCCGAAGGATATTTTCGTAAAAGAAACATTCTTAGGGATAACTCGATGAATGCCAATGAAGCATGAAAATTATATCGACGCTGGTCAATGCGTCACCAACAAGGAACTCATCGATACTCTAAAAAGGTACACGAGTATAAAATGTTTCCTATTTTGGCTGAGAAGTTCCTGGAGATTATTCTCATAAAATTCTCTTAAGGGTAACTCACCAACCTCCGAACGGGTATATGAGGATAAACTAATTCCTGAAACTCTAGAAAACATATGACTATAAACTGAGGTGGCGCCGGGCAACGCGTCTCGTATCAAGGAAATTCCTCCCGCTGTGGATAATGATACTTCAATAAGGTATACGAGTCTAAACTGTTTCCTACTTTGTGAAGAAGTTCCCAGAGGATATTTTCGTATAAGAAATATTCTTAGGGATAACTCAATATCAACGCTGTCAACGCGTCGCTGCCAAAGGATTCACCGATCAACGGTTCGAATCCACGTAAAATTGGATGCCGGTCAATGCGTCGCACTCGCCGATTAAAGGTTAAAACTCCGTATATCTTGACGCCAGTCAACGCGTCATAGCGAAGAATTCCCTGATTAATCGAGGAGTCTCATAAAAGGTTTGATGGTCAGTTGAATGACAACTCACCAACACGAGTCAATAGCAAGTAAGCTCAATCAGCTACAGTCTGAGATTATGACAACGGCCAGGCAATAAATGTAGCACCATCATGCCTTAAGCTATGCTACAAAGAACTGGAGAACCTGAAAGGATTGGAGAAATTGAGTATTGAAGCTAATCTCAGAAGAAATTCATTTATCAACTTCAGGTCAAGATCTCGATAGCGATCAGTCAAAAAGTACAGTACCGTAATGCCTTCAGTTATCCTACAAAGAACTGGAGAGTCTGAAAGGAGAGATCGACCACCGAAGCTATTCATGGGTCCCATCACACCGGCTGAAGGTTGGGGTCTATCATGTCCAAATTATCCCAGGCTCATCAGAATATCGAGACTGAGACACTTTAGAGGGGGTATCCGTAGGTATTGAAAATCGCTTATCAGTACACGAACTAGACTCGAGACGGTGGGTTCACAACTGACGACTCATCAAGCGATGCGACCAAGAACTGCTGAGACGTAACTGCGCCACAAAATGCATAAAGCGAGTCGACGAATGCATGAAGTGAGTCGGCAAGGCGTATGAATCAACGAAGCGACGTATCGTGGAATAAATCCAATGATGAAGCTTCAGGTCAGCGAGATTCAACAAGGCGAGTTGACTGGACTCAAACGTCGACGGGATGAAATTAGCTGAACTTAAGTGACGATACTACGTCGATCGGGTTCTGGAATTAGCGGAACGATCAACCCTGCTCTGATTTGGCACAACCGGATGAAAGCGAGCTCAAACAGAACGGCGTGATGGACAGATAAACGTCAGAACGAGCGGAGAGATCCAAATGGGCACCTCGGCTGACCGAGGCAAAATTTGGTGCCTCCGCCACCTTGGCCGAGCTAAGGCACCATTGGTGCTTCGGCGCACAGTGCCGAGGCACCAATGGTGCCTTGGCCGAATCTTTCCCCCCTGATACAGATGCCTATAAATAGGCAGGGGGGGTTCAATTGCAGAGGTTGGAAATTTTCCTATGCGGGTTGGAAAGTTGTTGGAAAAATCCTCCTGAGATCTAGAGCTTCCCGAGCACTGGTGAAGGAGAAAAGTCAGATCCACATCCCGTGCTTGTGTCAAACTCGTCCAAGTTCAGATCCACACGGCGAGGAGGTGATCCGGGTCAGATCTACACCTTCACCCTCTAGATTAAGCTTCGTCTTAATCTCAGGGTCTAGCGCGTGACTTCTCATTGTAGATTTCACCCGCTCCGGCGATCATCTCCTTCGTGAGTTGATCCCCATTGGTGTTTTATTTCCTTTGTGAAATAATCACCTTAGATCCGTAGATCTAGTAGCCAGATTGGGATTACGCGGTGGTCTACGGACAAAACAAGTCCTCGGCACAGGCAGAGACACCCACGCAAGCAAGGATCCGATAAACGGATCCCGCATTTGTTCTAAAAGCGTAAAGTTGTAAGCTTTCTTTTTCGATTTTCATTGTAAGCCTTATAAAAAGGCGATCTTTTTGTTTAAATTTCGTTGTAAGCGCCTAAAGTTTGTTACATGTTTAAATCAATGATAAGCAAAGCAACTTTCACGGCGAACAAGCTGGCGACCACAGTGGGAGCCAACGGTCTCACGTCTGAGATCGTAGTGTTGCAACCGCGGATCCTGATTCTGATCGAGGAAGAGGTCGAGTTCGAGTTCGACCAGCAGAAGTTCGAGGAGTGTCTCTCCTCCTCCTCCTCCAGATCCACTTCTCTCCATCGCTCCAAGAAGATCTCCGCTGTAAGGAAGATCTGTTGGGCCTCAGAAACAGAGTCCCAGGACGACGATTCCAACCCCGCTGCCGTCGGTAGCGGCAAAGTTTCCTCGGCGCCCGCAGCCCAAATTCCCCCGGCACTCGAGTTGACCACCGATGACGTGCCCCCGCTCTCCAAGCGAGCACGACAAAGGCGACGACAAAGCATGGCCCGTAGGTTCACCAAGGCCATGGAATCCACGGATGGGATCCGCTATGAGGCGGATCTAAGATCCAAGCTAACGCAAAGGCTCCGGCCTTGAGCGATTGATGGCTCCTCCAAGCCGTCGACAAACGAATGGGTCCGGGTCAAACGAAACCGCTCAACGCTTCACGAGCGCATCTAGAAGTGCCGCGCACTCCTCGCGCAGGCTCAGGCTTTAGTGCAAGAAGCCCGCAAACTAAAGAAGGAGGAGGTGGCCTCTAAACCACTAGTAAGCCACCAGGTCTGGAAGACCAAGTCCGCCGGAATTCTAACTCCGGTAATCACGGCGTCTAAGCCCAAGTCTACCGACACTTCAATTCCTGCCCCGGCGCCCAAGCCAAAAGCTGCAGGTGCCCCAACACCAATTGCCCCGGCGCCCGAACTAAAATCCGCCGGCGCCTCAACCCAAGCTACCTCTGCGTCGAGGCCACCTCCGGCGTCCACATCCAAACTTCCGGAGAAGCCGATTCCCGCTACGATCGGCAAGTCAACCATCAAAGAACGCCTGGGTCCGTTGAGGGAATCACGGGTCACTCCTAATGCACGAGGTCGTACCCACCTCAACAAGGACAAGGAGACGCCCGCAGCTCTACCAACTGGACTGAGAATCGAAGTCTGAGAGTCCGCCGAGACCTCACACCTACACAGGTGAGTGTCAAGGCGAGTCACTTTTGGCAGCTTTGATAAAACAGTCTGTCCTCGGAAGGAGACGTTTTCGTCCGATGACGACGACGTTATGCCCGAGAGGTCATACCAACGCATAGTAGGTTGCTCTGGCACTCATGCCGATGAGCTGTACTATCGTGCCGGGGTTACGAGAAGACCCCAAAAGAGGAGTTCTCCCAAGAAACCTGCGCATTGCCCCTGTTCTAGGCTAATCAAGGCAGTGCTATCGGAGTGGAGCTGCAACCAAGCAACTCCAGACAGGGTTTCCATCTCCAATAGACTTGGCGACAGATTGCCAAAGCTTAGATCAGGATGCTTCCATAAGAGAATGTCACTGACTCAAAGTGACGAATTGCCGAGAGTCACCAATAACATGACGAGTAGAGGGATGGCGAATCGTACCGGTCTTTGAGCGTCCGACCGGCTTACTCAGTTGCGTACCGGCACAATTCGACGCCTTCAATATGATAAAATCCTGAAGAGATTACTGTCTGAAGATGAACTGTCAGATGCTGGCTCCGCACTGGCTTCCGACAATACGGTCTCCAGCGAAAGGCAGTCTCGCAAAGTCTTCATGATCAGCACAGAACAAGTGGCCAAAATGCTCGAAGAGGCGATGACCAAACAAAAAGAGAACTTCAAGTTCAAGATGGAGATGGCCATGCAGTAGATGCGAGAAATGCATGACCAACAAATCCAGATGCTGACAAACTGCCAAGGTGAAACCAGTTGTCGGAACAACGTCAATCAGGTTGACAGCGACACTGATGGGGAAGAAGACCACAGTGCTGCACAACCCCATGAAGAGCGAAACGTTAGGGGTAGCTAGGAGAATGCCAGCTGCAATGCCATCCTAGAAAATAAGAAGATCAATGATCTCGAGAGTAAGATCAACACATTGATCTCTGCTCAAAAAATCAAGAAGATGGGAATACCGTGTCCATACCCCAGGGAGTGGGAGTCAATCCCACATCTGTCAAAGTTCAGCTTGATCAACTTCACGCCGTTCGACGAAAAGGGGTCCCCCACTCAGCACTAGATTTGTCTCACTTGGGGGTGATTTCTAGAAATGAGCCCTTGATGGTTCGGTCATTTGTTGGCACCCTTCGAGGAGCTGCCTTCGATTGGTACCGCCGTCTCAAACCAGAGAGTGTTACCAGCTGGGACGACATGAAATACATGTTCTTTGCGAACTTCTTCGATGAAGACACCGAAATATCCATCGAGACATTGTTGGATGAGAAGCAAAAGGACAGAGAACGGTTGATACCTTCATCAAATGGTTCCAGAACAAGGTGATAAATTGTCGGGACCTGATAACTAAGGAGTTCATCCTCCAAACTTGCCACAATAATCTCTCATTAGATATTCTGGAAGCAATGGGAATAGTGCCCTCCAATACTTAGAAGGATCTGAAGGTGCGTGGAGAGCAAGCTGAATGGTTCCTCAAGAGGAAGAAGGCAGAAAGAGGCCAGCTGGCGGCAGAAGCTCCTAAACGAAATTTCATCCTACGCAGTAAAGGCAAAGAGCAGGCGAGAACGGTGTTCGTGAACCAAACGTTCCAGCTGCAACCGCAGCAACAGCCACAACAGCGGGCGCGACAACAACCGTAGCCCCAATGGCAACAGAGGCCACAGCAACAAAAGCCCCCCAGCTCTAGATTCCCCAAAATATACTCCTTCAAGGATGATGAGGTTCCTGGGATCTTTAAATACCTCCTGGAGAATAATATGATCCAATTGCCACCAATTGTGAATCGGGAGGAGGCCAGCAAGGTCACAGATCTAAAGTACTGCGCGTACCATAGGGCGGTGCACCACCCTATGAAGCCGTGCTACCATCTCAAGGATAAAATCCAAGCCTTGATTGATGTGGGAGTCATTACTCTAAAGACATCCAAAGAAAAGAAGGTGGGGGCCAACGCGGTATCCATCAACTTCGGGTCCATGCCTTTAACGTGGTTCTAATAAAAGCCCGTCATCAAAGTGGGGTGAAGAAAGCGAACGATGATCATCACGGGCAGCATGAAAAGAGTCTTGTACTGCACACTACCTTGAATGGTGAGATTCTCTGGGTCCACCCTGACCTGCTGGAAGATTATCAATGAGCACCTTCTTCATCCGAGAAGAAATCAAAGGGGAAGGGGAAATTATGCCATGCTACTTCAGCAGTCTTGGAGGAGGAAGATGAATAGATGGTGACGTTCCAACTCTCTGAAGAGCGACCTGAAGTCTTTGCCACTAGGAGCGGGCACGAGTACATGTACAAGTTCCTAGTTCCAGACCCAAATGCCAAGACATTGACGGAGCTAGGAGTGGCAATAACTCCCCTTACCCGTGCTGAAAAGGCACAGCAGTAGGCTGCTGCCAAGGAGGATGCGTCCAAATCAAAGGAGAAGCAACGTCAAGAGGTTCAGCTCCCGAAGCAGTCTCGATTTAATCACCCAATTGGAAGAGACAAACCGGGAAGCTTGAACTCCCCATATCGCTTCGACGTCATGCTCCAACTGGCTAACATCTTAAGAAGGATAACACTTTATGAGCTGTTGCGGTTGTCGAAGGAGACCCGGGAAGCCTTACAAGAGGCCCTGGCTGACTCTGAAGTCTTCCTCAATCAGATCAAGCCAGCTCCTGAAGAGCCGAAATCATAAGTGTGCAAACAATGCAACCTTGCGGCCGAACACCTCCCCTGCATCACCTTTACCAAGGAGGACATGCAGAAGAAGAACTCGAAGCATGACAGGCTGCTTTATTTCATCGGGTACATTGGCTCCAGTGAAGTCAACCGGATCTAAGTCGATCTGGGTTTCGTTGTGAGCATCATGCCCTTGCGCCTCATGTATAGCCTCGAGATTCCTGCCAGTAAGCTAGCATCAACAGGCACTGTGATCTACAGATTTAATACCAGCGGGTCTCGGCCGCTTGGTAAAATCCGAGTGAAGTGATAAATGGGAGATTTGAAGTCTATAGTCACATGTTATGTGATTGACGCAGAGACTTTCTATGACTTATTGTTGGGTCACCCTTGGATCCATAATAATGTTATAGTTCCCTCCACTCTTCATCAGTGTCTGAAATATATAGACATGAATAATGAAGTCAAGACAGTGGTCATGAAAAAATAACCGTTTAAGGGGATGGAGAATTACTTTACAGACTCCCTCCTTTAAGGTAACAAGTCTGATACTGAATCTTTAGCCCAAGGCACGCACAGTGGCGAGGAAGCTAATACCGAAGCCGGGCTTGATTACGATGGTGGTTTTGTTATAAATAACATTGTACCTGTTATAATCAATCTTAACGATGAAGAATCATCGGATGACGGTTGTAATTGGCAACTTGCCGACAAATCAATAAAAGATAATTTAGAGTACTCGTTGTCTTTTGCCGATATAGTGACAAGACTATAATGACCCCAAGTTGCACTTGCCGACCTGGTCATCTTGTATAGTGCAAAAGTAGTTCCAAGACTCTTTCGGGGCAACACTCATCATCATGGGTAGAACAAGTGACGAAAAGGACTTGGTTTACGGTAAATGAGATGCAATTCCAACACCAAACCACTTTTTAGGGGAGGACGTCGATGACAACGAACCTAGCCTCCATCTATTCGGGTACAACCCAGAAGCGCAGAACCTCATGGAAAAATGGGGGTACAACTTTGCGCAAGAGGAAGGTCTCTGTTTCGGACGAGGCCCTCAAATCCGCCCAAAGCCGTGTATGTCCCAAGAGGAAAACCTGATAATTATCACGCATTCAGGAGAGGATTGGGATATGTACCCTTCTCAGAAGACGAATGCTCGTGGTTGATTGACAACCAATTACCCGATGCAGAAGATGGATATTCATCTGACTCATCTGCATGGGATTCTGATATCAGCCTCAGTGAGGCTTTCAAGGGTATGATGTCAAATATAGTTAAAGTCAACCCCACCACGATGGAGGACGACGAGGAGGTGCCAACATGGGAAGACCTGTGGGTTCACCACCTCAATATGCAATATGGGACCGGTTTGAGCAAAAAGAACCTCTAACCGAAGACATAGTCGTTCAAGTCAATATGGGCGATGAAGTTAATCCGAAGCCTATATTTATGAGCGGTAGTCTTCCCTAGATGAAAAAGAGGAATTGATCACTCTTGTTAAGGAGTATATCGATATGTTCACTTGGAACTATGAAGATATGCCAGGGTTCGACCTAAATGTGGCAACCCACCGCCTCAATGTTAAGCCAGATGCTAAACCTATCAAGCAACAACAAAGACGGTTTTGTCTGCAGATTATGGAGGCAATTGTGGTGGAAGTAAAAAGGCTCATCGAGTCAGGCTTCATCATGGAGATACAACATCTAGATTGAGTGGTAAATATTGTCTTAGTTTTGAAAAAGAATGGGACGATTAAGATCTGTGTCGACTATAGAGACCTGAACGCTGCATGCCCAAAGGATGACCTTCCTCTCCCAATCACTGATGTCATCATCAACAATACGTGTGTATTTGAGAAAATGTCCTTCATGGACGGTTTTTCGGGTTATAATCAAATCAAGATGCACCCGGATGATGCAAAACACACGGCATTCATAACTCTTCTCGGCATCTTTTGCTACACAGTCATGCCGTTCAGTCTGAAGAACGCGAGCGCTACGTATTGCGAGCGATGACCAAAATTTTCCAGGAACATCTCTGGAAAATGGTCGAGTACCACATTGATGACTTGGTCGTGAAGAGCCGCGACAAAAACGATCACATTAAAGACCTGATGACAGTGTTCGAGCTCATGCGAGCTCATCAGCTAAAGATGAACCCTGCCAAGTCCTTCCTTAGGATGTCCAGTGGCAAATTCCTTGGATTCGTTGTCACTAATAAGGGTATTAACGTTGACCCGGATAAAGTGAAGGCGATATAAGAATTGCAACCTCTGAGAAATCTAAGAGAACTCAGAGGGTTACAGGGGCAGTTGGCCTATATTTGATGGTTCATGTTGAATCTATCCAGAAAGTGCCAGCCATTCTCCAAGTTGAACAAGAAAGGCGTGTCATTTGTTTGGGACGATGCTTCTCAGAAGGCATTCAAGGATATCAAAGCGTATCTAGCGAAGCCTCCTGTTCTCGTTGCACCGCAGTAGGGTAAGCCGTTCTTGATTTATACTAAGGCGACAGACCATTCGTTAAGTGCTTTACTTGCACAAGACGATGCCAGCGGTCACGAACAGGTAGTATATTATTTGAGCTGAACTCTGATCGGTGTTGAATCTCGCTATCCAATGATCGAGAAGCAGTGCCTTGCGTTGGTGTTCGCGATTCAGAAGATGCAACACTAGTCGGACAGGCGATTTATGTTATCTCCAACGTGAACCCAGCCTGAATATTCATGACACAACCAGCCTCCATGAGTTAGCCTTTGGCAAAATGGGCTACTCCTGCCCAATATGACCTGCACTTCAAGCAACAGAAGTCAGTCAGAGACAAGCAATTTGTGATCTTTTCAAAGCAAACCAGACAACGGACGCAACCGAATTATATGACGACTTGCCGAATGAAGCCCATGAAGTCAACGCTACATCGCATAAAAAATATGGCGATAATATTTTGACAGAGCTTCCCAAGCAACCAATATGGCGAGCACCCCCAGATATTCTAAGATTTCTGCCGGAGTCAGAGTTGTCTTAGTTTCCCTGGGGAAACATGTGATGCCTCGCGCTTATTCGCTAACCGAGCCATGCTCCAATAATGTGACTGAATACAACGCGTTGCTTAGCAGACGCAATTTCGCCAAAGAGCTGGGGATTGAATATCTCGAAGACTATGGCGATTCTTAGCTCATAGTGAGACAGATCCATGGGGACTATGAAGTCAGAAATCTGGATTTGATCCCATATCACTAGGTAGTTGTTGAGGTGGCAGACTCATTTGAAGAATTTTTTATCGAGTATATCCCGCGCCTCCGGAACTCATACGTCGACGCGTTAGCAGCATTAGCGGTATTGTTAGCGTAACCTCCCGAGACTGAGCAGTTAGTCATTGTCCCGACTTACCAGCTATTCGTACTGATGTATAACGAAGATAGTAAAGAGGAGGAAGACAAGGGGGTGGTTACCAAACAGGTATGCACAACCCAAGCTAAATGGAACCCCGAGATTGGAGTTTCCCCATAATCGACTATGTCTTGCATGTAATTTTGCCAGAGGACACGAAGGGGAGAGAATTGATTCGACAAAGAGCCCCAAGGTTCTTCTATGATGCGGAGACCCAAATTTTATATCATCACGGATATGACAGCTTACTGCTCCGGTGTCTTTCGAACAAAGAGGCTGAAGATGTCCTTAGGGAAGCACATGGAGGAGAATGAGGCACACATCAGCCCAGTCCCAAACTTTATGATCGTATCAGAAGAATAGGGTACTTCTGGCCAACGATGATCAATGACGCAATCGAGTACACTCGAAAGTGCCACACGTGTCAAATTCACGTGAATTACATGCATCAACTTCCAGAGCATTTACATCCTTCGACTATATCCTGACCGTTTGAAATATGGGGAATGGACATTGTGGGTCCTATTTTTCCTTCGTCGGTTAAAGGCGATTGGTTTATTCTCACAATTACTGACTACTTCTCCAAGTGGGCTGAAGCAATCTCGCTTAAAGAAGTGAAGACAAACAGTGTCATTAGATTTATCAAGCATCACGTCATCTACTGGCACGGCGTGCTAAGATAGATCGTACATGACAACGGTCCTCAATTCATCAGCAACGCCTTTATCAGGTTTTGCGAGAAATTCAAGATTCAAGGTCTCATCAAC
>JBAKGM010002175.1:0-12639 GCA_037177215.1 Asparagus racemosus | reverse complement strand
GCGTGTCAGATTCACGCAAATTACATGCACCAGCCTCCAGAGCAGTTGCATCCTTCGGCTACATCATGGCCGTTCGAGACATGGGGAATGGACATCGTGGGTCCTATTTTTCCCCCGTCAGTCAAAGGTGACCGATTCATCCTGGCGATCACCGATTACTTCTCCAAGTGGGCTGAAGCAATCCCGCTCAAGGAAGTGAAGACAAGCAATGTCATAAAGTTTGTTAAACACCACGTCATCTATCGACACGGTGTACCGAGACGGATCGTGCATGACAACGGTCCTCAGTTCATCAAATTCCTTCATCAGGTTTTGCAAGAAGTTCAACATCCAAGATGTCTCGTCGACGGCATACAACCCCGCTGCAAATGGATTAGCGGAGGCGTTCAACAAGACGATCATCAAAATTCTATCTAAACTTGTGAAGTCCAACAAGCGAGATTGGGATGATAAACTTGGAGAAGCGCTCTGAGCATATCATACCACAGTACGCACGCCAACTGGAGCGACCACATATTCTCTGGTCTATGGGTGCGAAGCGGTCCTACCGCTGAAAATTCAAATTCCATCGCTTCGCATCGCCCTCACAACAGAGATGATGGTCGAAGAACAGCATCAAAAGCGTCTCGAAGAACTGGAGAGGCTAGATGAAAAGCGCTTGGAAGCTCAACAACGCATTGAGTTCTACCAAGCAAGGATGTCGATGGCCTTCAACAAAAAGGTACGATAAAGGAGTTTCAAGGAAGGAGATCTGGTCCTCGCTGCCCGGCGACCGATAATCCTCAACTCTAAAAAGAAAGGTAAATTCGAACCCAAATAGGAAGGCCCGTTTGTAATAGAGACAGTCTATTCTAACGGTGCATATCGCCTAATCAATCAAAATGGCGATCGGCAATTAATGCTAATAAATGAGAAGTACCTGAAGAAATACTATCCATAGTATCTTCAGGATAACCCGTTTCAACGGGAAGTTCCTCGTGGGATATTTTCACCCACTCGAGGATAACCCTAAATTTGTCCTCTACTACAAAATCCCCCACCGATCAAATTCATTGATGGTGGGTCTACAAATTTTCTGATCCGTTATAAAAATCCCCTCTTGATTCCTTCCATGAATAAGAGGTCCACTTAAAATTTCTTTCACATTAGAGATAGAATATAAAATTCTTCCTCTCCAAGCGTATCCTTTCCTCTTCCAGAACCTGCTGACTGAAGGCATAGGTCAGAATTGGACTTTCAGATCAGGTCGTCTGACCGAAGGTCGCCTAAATCTTTTTGATTCTCAGAGCAGAAGCCCCACTCTTAGTTTCAATCCCTATTCCTAGGTAGCACCACCTGCAGGTATGCGCAAGGATTTTCGGATCAGGTTGTCTGCCTGAAGGTCACCTGAATCCTTTCCGGTTCTCAGAGTGGAGATCACACTCTTAGTTCCATTCTGTTCCTAGGTAGCGTCGCCTGAAGGTATGCTCCAGGACTTTCGGATCAGGTTGTTTGCCTGAAGGTCACCTGAATTCTTTTCAGTTCTCGGAGTGGAGATCCCACTCTTAGTTCTATCCTTTTCTGAGTAGCACCGCCTGAAGGTATGCGCCGGAGCTTCCATCCTAGGTAGCGCCGACTGAAGGTATGCGCCAGGATTTTCCAACTAGGTTGTCCGCCTGAAGATCACCTGTGTCTCTTCGGTTCTTGGAGTGGAGATCCCACTCTTAGTCCCATTCTATTCCTAGGTAGTGCCGCCTGAAGGTATGCGCCAGGACTTTCAGATCAGGTCCTCCGACTGAAGGTCACCTGAATCCTTTTCGATTCTCAGAGTGTAGATCCCACTCTTAGTCCCATTCTTTTCTGAGTAGCGCCGACTGAAGGTATGCGACGGAACTTTCATCTTAGGTAGCGCTGCCTGAAGATATGCGCCAGGATTTTCAGACCTTGTCCGCCTGAAGGTCACCTGAGTCTCTTCAGTTCTTAGAGTGGAGATCCCACTCTTAGTCCCATTTTCATCCTAGGTAGCGCCGCCTGAAGGTATGTGCCAGGACTTTCGGATCAGGTTGTCCGCCTGAAGGTCAAGTGAATCCTTTTCGGTTCTCGGAGTGGAGATTCCACTCTTAGTTCCATCCTTTTCTGAGTAGCGCCGATTGAAGGTATGCGTCAGAATCTTCATCCTAGGTAGCTCCGCCTGAAAGTATGCATCGGGATTTCCAGATCAGGTTGTTCACCTGAAGGTCACCTGAATCTTATCGGTTCCCAGAGTGAAAACCCCATTCTTGGTTCCAGCTCTTCCCCAGGTAGCGCCAACTGAAGGTATGCACCGGAATTTTCAGATCAGGTCGTCCGCCTGAAGGTCACCTGAATCCTCTCGACTCTTAAAGGAGAGCTCCTGCCCATGGTTTCATTCGCTTGCTATGAGAGATAGAATATAAAATTCTTCCTCTCTCACCATCACCAATATCAATATTTTCAGCAAAAAATCTCTTAATCCAAGAATCATCTTGGAGAATTTGATCCTGAATCCTAAGTAGGGATAGGTCGACGCCTTACACGCGTCGCCGGGTTAGTCTTCCCATGAAAAAGATGAAGTCTACGTATTCAATATTGTAGCACAAAGTCTAAGAGAGTTTCATTCTTTTAGCGCAACGTTACGTGTGGAACAGGTTAGATAATCCGCACGCTAGCCCAATTCAAACGGTAGTCGGTAAAGGCTTGTCAAATCCGTTGAGGGCTGGGGGTTCGTCAACAACCCCAAAGTCAACGTCTCACACACGTTGCCAGTTTAGTCTTTCTCCGATTGAAGAAGACACCAAAGTTCAATTCTAGAGAATTTTATCCTGAAGCCTAAGAAGGGATAAAGTCAACGCCTCACATACGTTGCCGGTTAATTCTTAACTGTAAAAAGAATAGCGCTGACATATTCAAAAGTGTGGCGGGTTATCATTAATGACACCAAAATCCACGCCTCACACATGCGGGGAAGTTTATTCTGAATCCTAAGAAGGAATAAGTCAACGCCTCACACGCATTGCCGATTTAGTCTTTCTCCGATTGAAGAAGACACCAGAATTCGATTCTGGGGTATTTTATCCTGAAGCCTAAGAAGGGATAAAAGTCAACGCCTCACATGTGTTGCCGGTTAATTCTTAACCTTAAAAGAATAACGCTGACATATTCAAAATTGTGGTGGGTAGTCATTAATGACACCAAAATCCACGCCTCACACGCGTGGGGAATTTTATTCTGAATCCTAAGAAGGAATAAGCCGACGCCTCACACGCGTTGCCGGTTTAGTCTTTCTCTGATTGAAGAAGACACCACAGTTCGATTCTGGGGTATTTTATCTCGAAGGCTAAGAAGGAATAAGTCTACGTGTGACACGCGTTGTCGGGTGGTCTCTTGCCCGTAAAAGAGTACCAAGTCTACGTATTCGGCATCGTATCATGAAGTCTAAAAGAGTCTCATTCTTTTAGCACAACATCATGTGCGGAACGGGTTTAGATAATCCGCACGCTAGCCCAATTCAAACAGTAATTGGTAAAAGCTCATCAAATCCGTTGATGGCTGAGGGTTTGCCAAAAATCCTATCAGAGTTACGGTTAATTATTTCGAATAAAATAAAAGAATCATAATAAACGATGACAAGAGATTGATTGGAACCCTTCCTGTAGTTCGTCCAAAGAGGGTCCTCGTTGGCGTTCGGAGTCTTTACAGCCCCTTCGGCAAACGTTTGAGAGCATCAACTTCCTAAACATTGCAGTTGAAGCTTCTTCAGCGATAGCTCTTATCAGCCCCAAGACACAGAAGGCCTCTCCCTCCACTTAGAGTTCTCACCCGAGTTGCGCCATTTTAGCCACGCTCAAAGCAAAACGAGGGTGTGTACCGCCTAGAGATACTGACTCCTCAACAACTACCGTCTCAACATAATCCAGAAAAGACTTGAGTATCGCACCATGTCTCCAGTAAAGCTCAACATTCAACCGAGATTCGCCTATGCAGTGAAGCTCGACATTCAACCGAGGTTCTCCTGTGCAGCGAGGCTCGACGTTCAACCCAAAGGTCTTGACATGGCCAACCTCGAAGTTCGTGAATCTCGTCGTAATGGCCATGAAGACCCCCGGACAGCTATTCAGTGGGGATATCACTCATCAAGAGTCAATTTCATCCGGTTCAAATTAGTCGAGACTCGCCCATACTCCAATAAGATATACGAGTATAAACTGTTTCCTATTTTGTCGAGAAGTTCTCGGAGGATATTTCTATAAAAGAAATATTTTTAGGGATAACTCGATAAACACAACGAAGCGCGGAAATTATATCGATGCCAGTCAACACGTCGCCAGCAGGGAAATTCACCAATACTCCAAAAGGGTACACGAGTATAAACTATTTCCTATTTGGTCGAGAAGTTCCCGGAGGATATTTCCATATTCTTAGGGATAACTCTATAATCACCAATAAAGCGTGAGAATTATATCGACGCCGGTCAACGCGTCGCCAATGAGGAAATCGCCAAAGCTCTAAAAAGGTACACGAGTATAAACTGTTTCCTATTTTAGTCGAGAAGTTCTCGGTGGATATTTCCATAAAATATCCTTAGGGATAACTCGATAATCACTAATAAAGCGTGAGAATAATATCGACGTCGATCAATGCGTCACCGACGAGGAAATTCGCTGATACTATTTCCTAGTTCTTGTCGAGAAGCTCCTGGAGTGTATTCTTAAGGATAACCCGACAAGTCCTTATTTCCTCCCACGATGATCAAGATGGCAGTCAAGTGCGTCACAATAAAGGAATTCACTGATTAAAGGATGAACCCTAATCTCCTCCCACTAGGGTGTTTCGACAAGCATCGTCACTAGAAATTCGCCGACCAGAGGTTAAAATTCCCGATGCTGGACAACGCGTTTCATATCAAGGAAATTCCTCCCGCCGTGGAAACTATTTTGTCGAGGAGTTCCCTGAGAATACTTTCAAATATTCTTAGGGATAACTCGACGGACGCCAATCAACACGTCGCCACCGTAGGATTCGCAGATCAACGGTCCGAATCCGGGTAAAATTGGATGTCGGTCAATGCGTCGCACTCGCCGACTGAAGGCTAGAACTCTATATATTTCGACGCCAGCCAACGCGTCACAGTGAAGAATTCCCAATCAAACGAGGAGTCTTGTAAAAAGTTTGATGGTCAGTTGGATGGCAACTCACCAATACGAGTCAACAACAAGTGAGCTCAATCAGCTACAATTCAAGATTCTGACAACGGTCAGACAATAAATGTACCACCGTCACTCCTTCGGCTATCCTACAAAGAATTGGAGAATCTGAAAGGATTGGAGGAATCAAGCATTGAAGCTAATCTCCAGAGAAATTCATTTATCGACTTCAGGTCAAGATCTCGACAGCGGTCAGTCAAAAAGTGCAGTACCGTAGTGCCTTCAGTTATCCTACAAAGAACTGGAGAGTCTGGAAGGATTGGAGAGATTGAACACCGAAGCCGTTCATGAGTCCCATTACATCGACTGAAGGTTGGGGCCTATCATATCCAAAGTATCCTAGGCTCGTCAGAAAATCGAGACTGAGACACTTTGGAGGGTGTATCTGTAGGCGTTGAAAATCGCTTATCAATACCCGAACCAGACTCGTGAACGTGGGTTCATAACTGACGACCCGTTAAGCAAAGCGACCAAGAATCGCTGATGACGCGACTGCACCGACAAATGCATGAAGTGAGTTAGAAGGGCATACAAATCAACGCAGCGAAGTATCGTGGAATAAATCCAATGACGAAGCTTCCGGTCAGCGAGACTCGACAAGCTGAGTCAATCGGACTCGGATCAACAGAATCAACCGTATTCAAATATCGACGAAATTGCGCTGACCAAGTCCCAAAATCAACGGGACAGTCAAAACAAGCTTGAAATCACAATTAAGTTCGGATTCGACACAAGATCAGACGAAATACCGGACGAACAAGACCAAACGGTGAAAAATACCAAATGGAACGTCTCGGCTCAGGCCGAGGCACCGTTTGGTGCCTCGGCATGGCCGAGGCACTAGGTGCCTTGGCCGCCTCCCCCTTCCCCTGTTTCCCTATAAATAGATCCAGAGGGGGTTCATTTGAGGGGTTGGAAAATCTGAGATTTTTGGAGAGCTCCACGCGAGATCCATGAGTCTTTGTTGCACAGATCCGAGCACCGGCGAAGTAGGAAAGTCAGATCCACAGCTCGTGCAAGCGACGAACTCGTCTACACCAGATCTACATCGCGAGGTAAGGAATCGAGCTCAGATCTACAGCGATCCGAGTCAGATTTGTAGATATACCCTCTAGGCTAAGCTCCGTCTTAGTCTAGGGTCCAGTGTGTGATTTCTCCTAGTAGATCTCACCCGCTCCGGCAATCACCTCCTTCTGAGTTGATCCCCGTTGGCGTTTTATTTTCCTCGTGAAATAAAACCCCCAGATCTGCAGATCCTGAATCTAGATCTCTACTTGGATCAGAATTACGCGGTGGTCCATGGATGAAACAAGTCCCCGTCACAGGCAAAGATACCCACGCAAGCGAGGATCCGATAAACAGATCCCGCGTTTGTTCAATTAGATTTAAAGTTGTAATCTTTATTTGATTTTTTTTGTTGTAAGCCTTATAAAAAGGCGATCTTTTTATTGAATTTGTTTGTAATTCTATAAATGTGTAACAGATTCAAATCAATGGAAAAATCAGCAACTATATTCATGAACAAGGGCGAAGGGAATGGGGCTCAAAATGGAAGTTAGCTTAGTGGCAATAGCTCAGGAAACTTGTGAGAAGAGCTGGCACTTTTTACAAGTCGAGACGAGCTTCCGTGAGTCGGCTATTATGGTAGGCCAATAATATCCCTGTCGAATGACTTTCTGGGCGAGTGTTCTCACCCCTGGGTGATTTCCGTAGGCACCTTCATGAATTTCCTTCAAGACATAGTTGGCTTCATTAGGCCGTAGACATCTGAGGTATGGCCCCACACCGTTTTTTGAGTAGGACAATCGATAGAGCTGACCGTCAATGATAAGGTAGCGACAAGCGTTCCTTTGCAAATTTTTAGCCTCAACAGCATCTAGGGACGTGACTCCGCTTGTCAAAAATTAGATGATGGGATCCATCCAGTAAGACTGTGGTGTCGCATCGGTCTGCATGACATCGGTGAGGATTTTGCAATGCTGGGGTAGGGAAGTGTGTCAGTGTAGATAGGCCCTGAGCTGCCCACAAAGCTAGTCGACGCCAGCTTTGACAAGCGCCTGCTCGGGCATTGTGGGCACAGAGAACCTGAGTGATCTTAAAATTGGCCAATTGAGCTAGCAACTTCTTGGCTACCTCTATGTAATGGGCCATCCTCTCATCCTTGGCCACGTATTTGTCGTCGACTTGATGAACTACAAGTTGAGAGTTGGCTAATATGTATAAATTCTCAACCTTGACTGCAAGAGCGGCTCAGAGGCCGGCAATGAGTACTTCATATTCGGCCTCATTATTTGAGGCTGGAAATTCAAAGGCAATAGAATGCTCCGTAACTACTCCATCTAGGCTGCACAGAATCACGCAGGCCCCACTGCCGGTCTCATTTGACGACCCGTCCACCTTCAGTAGCCACCAAGAGGTGAACTCTTGTGAGTCGTACTCGGGGGCGGCCTATAGGAAGAGTCGTCGTCTTCGTGTCCTATCCTATTGCAGGTGCTGGCTGATTAGAGAGCATTGGTTCCAGTCGCTTGTCCTCGAGCGAGGTGGATTCTATGAGAAAATCCGCAAGGGCTTGCGCCTTGATGGTCGCTTGAGGCTCAAATTGCACATCATACTCGCTAAGCTAGATCGACCACACCACCATTCTCCCTGACGTGGTTGGACTTCCTAGAGCTTTCTTCAAAGGCAGGTTCGTGCGCACAACAATGGAATGTGCTTGAAAGTATGGACAGAGCCTACGAGCGGTTGTGATGAGAGCGAAGGATGCTTTCTCGATCAAAGGATAGTTCAGCTCCCCTGCTCTAAGGATCTGGCTAACATAATACACCAGCCTCTGAACGTTGTCTTCCTCTCAAACTAGGACGGAGCTGACGGCCTCGGAGGGGATGGCTAAGTAGAGATACAGGGTCTCTCCCTCTGAGGGTTGACTCAATAGCAGCTTGGTGCTCAAGTATGCTTTGAGTTCCCTGAACACATTGCAGCACTCCTCTATCCATTCCATCTTCTTCTTGGGGTCGTTTGTTCCCCTCAGTATCTTAAAGAAAGGGAGACTTCTCTCGGCCGACTTGGAGAGAAAACGCCCTAAGGCGGCTATCTTGCCATTAAGCTTCTGGATGTCCTTCATGGGGCACAGTTCTGGCAGTCGCTCGATGGTAGCTATCTTCTCTGGATTGATTACAATGCCTCGTTGGGTGATCATGAACCCGAGGAACTTCCCCGACTGTACTCTGAAGGCACATTTGGCTGGATTGAGCTTCATACAGTAATGCCTCGGGATGGAGAACGTCTCGTCAAGGTCGGCGATGTGCGTGGAGGCTAGTTTTGACTTTACCAAGATGTCGTCCACGTATGCCTCCATGTTGCGGCCGATTTGAGGCTAGAAGATTTTGTTGACCAGTTTCTGATATGTCGCTCCAATGTTCTTGAGATCGAAAGGCATGACTTTATAACAATAAGTCGTTTGGTCGGTTACGAAAGACGTTTATTCTTGGTCATGCTCCGCCATGAGGATCTGATTGTAGGCTGAGAAGGTGTCCATGAAGCTTAGCAACTCATGGCCCGTACTCTCATCTACCAACTGGTCTATGTGTGGCAATAGGTAACTATCCTTCGGGCAAGCCTTGTTGAGGTTAGAGTAATCCACACACATTCTCCAACTGTTGTCAGCCTTCCTTACCAAGACGACATTAGATAACCATTCTAGATACAGCACTTCGCGAATGAAACTAGCTTTCATGAGTCGGTCAACTTCCGATGTTGCTGCTCTCTGCCGCTCAGGTCCTTGATGTCCCTTCTTCTGTCAGACCGGCTTGTTGTGTCGATCGACAGAGAGTTCATGGCAGATGACATTGGGGGAAATGTCTAGCATATCCTCTAGCCCCCAGGTGAACACATCAAGGTTCTCTAAGAGAAAAAGAATCAATACTTCCGCAATGGTTCAGTGAGATTTGAACCTATCCTGAGCGTCTTCTCGCCTCCGTCATCGATTGGGACTTTGTGTAGGTCTTCAACGAGAGTCGTCCTCTCTCACTCCATCTTCTTCTCGAGCTGGGGACTCGTCTTCTCAATGGGCATGGCTTCAGCCACCCATTTCCCCTTGGTTGACAGCACATAGCAGGCTCGAGCCTCCCGCTGGTCACTCTTGACGACGCCAAATCCTTCAGGTGTCGGGCACTTGATCATTTGGTGGTAAGTAGAGGGGATAGCCCACAGGAGATGAAGGGCGGTTCGGCCTATTATGACATTGTGGGCCGACTTGATGTCCATGACCACAAATTGGACATCGACTATTGACTGGCAAGGGCGACGATCGATGGTCAGTGAGAGCATGATCAACCCTTATGGTAGCTGAGAGTGCCCTATGAAGCCAATGAGTGGGCCCCTAGAGGGTAGCAACTTGGACCTATCAATGCCCATGCGGTTGAATGTGTCTAGGAACAAGATGTCGACGGAACTCTCCATATCCACTATGATTCTCTTCACCTCAAAGCCGTCAATATTGGCTGTGATGGCAATGGGGTCGCTATGAGGTGTCTCAACACCTTCCAAGTCATCTTCACTAAACGAGATGGGCATACTCGTCCGGAGCTTCTTGTCGTAGCTCTCTACTCGTAGGGGACGCTTGGCATATCTCTTGCGAGCATTGTTGGACTCTCCTCTGAAAGCAAGACCACCACTGATGGTATGAATGACCCCCCGGTTGTTTAGCTTGGCATCTTGCCGATTGGGTTCTGGTTGGGGCCGAGGCGACCGAGAACGGGGTCTCCGCTCATCCCTCTCGAGAGGGGGGTCCCTCTTGTCCTTTTGTGCGACTAAGTTCTTCAAAAATCCTCTTTGGATGAAGTCTTCAATGTCTCTTTGGAGGACGCGGCAGTCGCTAGTATCATGGCCGTGGTCCTTATGGTATCGACAAAATAGCCGCATGTCTCTCTTGCGGGGATTCGATCACATCTGCGGGGGAGGCGTAGTAAGGAGCCCTACTTCTTGTGCTTTATCAAGGGCCCTGAAGAGAGATGTGCTGAGGATTGTGAAGATTGGTGGGGGAGCAATCGCCCTCCTCTCGCCTCTCCTGTCGAACCGATCATTACGGTTGTTATTCCTGGCCAGAGGGTTCCTCGAGACATTTCTTAGCTCCTCATGCCTGAGGGGATTTTGGGCTGACTTGATTGGCGACAGCGCGGCTGGTGCTGCAGTTGGCGCTGCGAATGATGTCGGCTAAATCGATACAAGGGAAGCCGACGCAGCGTAGGGGGCGGCCAATAGTGTGGGAACTGCGCCCTGACTGGACTCGGCTATCGCTGTCGCGCCTTTGTAAGCCTCGGCATCTTCTATGTTTATGTAGCCGTGGGCCTTGGCCATCAGGTGTTCATAATTTCTGGCTGGTTTTCTAGCGAGAGCCTTAGACAGGTCACCAGATCACAGCCTAGCTACTAGGGCTGTCATGGCGACTCGACTCCCTAGATCTTCAACTTCTAGCCTCTTTGCTTGAAATCTCTTGAAATAGGCCCTGAGGTCCTCATCCGGCTCTTGCTTAGTATGTATGAGTACGTGGGGAGGCAGCTTAGGCTTGGAGTTGGCCAAGAAGTGATGAATGAATTTTTAGCTAAGTTCCTAAAAACTTCCAATGGACTTCTTCTCTAAGGCGTTCCACCACAGCTTGGCGCTCCCTGTCAATGTGACCGGGAAGTAGCGACAGATGGTTGCCTCGGGTGCTTGTAGCATGCTCATAGTATTAAAATAATTCTAGACATGCTCCACTGGGTCTCCCTCACCTTTGTATTTATCTATTATCGGTGTTTTGAACTTCTCGACAGGCACCTTCATGATTGAGTCAGTGAAAGAGGTGTTTCCCTTTACGGCATCAGCAATAGGCCTATAAGCCTTGTTGCAGTCGCTCGTCCGCTCATGGCCTGAGGGGGTTGTCCCCATGCACCCTGCACTAGGGAGCCTTGAAGCTTCTGCTGCCAAATCCGTTCTGCGGTGCCTGGGACTAGGCTCTCAGTTGTCGCCTCTTGGATTTGGAGTTGGCGAGCAGGGATCCCGTGAGGAGTTGGCTGTATTTGTATCGGTTGGGATGGAAGCTCCTGGCGGTCCCTTCTTGGTTTGGCGATATGGGGAGTCTCCGGTGGAGGCACGTACTGCATGGGGAGAGGATGGCCCCCGCGGGAAGTGGAATGGTGACTAGCAGAGTGCTGGGGCGTAGCTGAGGTGGCTTGTTGTGCCATAGGAGTGGGGAAACGGCTGAAGAGCTCGTCGGTGAAGGCCTTGAGCTGAGCTTGCGCTGCTAGTGTAATCCTCTCTGTGGATTCTTAGAGTTGGGCTTGAGTAACATAGCCCATTGGTAGGTTTCCCAACCTAATTAGATTATCGGCACCAGAAATGATTGCCAGAAGAGGGAAGGAGGCCCCACGGTGGGCGCCAAACTATTGATGCTCGGATCACACGGTTGATAATCTTTGTCAGATTAGGGTTTTGGTGAGTGGAGTCCGCTTTCTCTTCTAATGCATGGTGGTTCAGTTCCTCAGTAGTCTCTCCCGCTCCAGAGGAAATCTTGTGACAGGGTGGAGTTGGGATCTCCGGTGATCCCTCTGACGATCATGTCAGTATGGGTTCTCTTTGAAAGTAGAATGAAGATATTATGCGGAGAAATTCTTTGGATTAGGTTACTTACTTTGTCTATTGTCCAGTTTTTCATTTATATGGGAGTGGAAGGGCATTTAGGTCATTCTGGCTGGTGCTGAGCTAAAATGTGAGTCAGCCCTATTCCTACAAGTGCTGACTAGATGATTAGACAGAAACATGTAGAGGAGGCTGCGCCGGATAGCCTAAACAGGTGTTGATCAGAGATCGGTGCGGGAGTTAGCGCTGTTCCATCGGCATTAATGGGGATGGGATCAGTAATACCCGCAGCCAGAATAGTTCGAGGTGTCTTAATTACCGTGTGAGATAGGGAATCAAGGCACTGATCAAGCAATTAATGCGATATCGACGCGTTGTCGGACCCAAACTTCGTACAACAGTCATCTGGGGATGGGAGCTCGAGTCGATCGAGTAAGAGACGGTATCGATCACACAAGAGATCGACTCGCACAGCCATTCGCGTCGTCCATCCAAGTGACCGTCTAACACTGCCATCCGCATCTTCCACGAAAGTAGTCGACTGGGTCGAAGACCAGCTCCGCTGTCTGAGACGCCTTATGAAGGTAGTCGACTGGGGGGGACGACTGATACCGATTTTCGAGCCGTCTGTAGGATTTCGGTCAGTGCGGCCTAAGCGCAGTTTCTTATCTTATGCATGGAATTTCCTCTCGAAATTCAAGGGTTAACAGTGAAAAAGTGTCCAGGACCATAACAATTCTCATCAAATTAATATTATCCATAATTAGAAATTTTTAATAAATAAATATTTTGTAATCCTTAGCATATTATAACTATATATATA